>RJWM01015784.1:0-44678 GCA_004363535.1 Dasyprocta punctata | reverse complement strand
CTTCTTTGTTTTTAAACATATAATTTGCACGGCTTATGATTTTACTTAAATCTCTTTGGTTTATATATGCATGAATTCCTATTTACCTAGAATCAAATTGCTATCATCCTACACTTTATTTTTATATACTTTTTTGGCAGCTCTATGTGTGATAAAATGAAATGGCTATAATAATCAGAGATTTTGATCAGAGAACTAGGTATCTGACTAGAATGCCTATGTTTGAGTATTCTCTGTGATAGCAAGTTGTTACCATGGAAATTTTCAGTTGGAGAAGAATCAAAGTGAAGGTCACTACAGTTAAGCACCAGAAAGTCTTTTGCTAAAAAAAAAAAAAAAACATGTTTCTTTATCCTCAAGGGTTTTAAAGCCTAAGGAAGGTGACAGATGAAGAATCTGGTAATCATAGCAGAATTAGTAGCATGATAGGGTGGATCAGAGCACGCCCTTGACCCACACAGTAGGGACAAGTAAATTAAGCTAGTGTTACCTAGCTGTAAACATTAAAAATATATATAGGAATCATCTAGAAGAGAATTGGAGGAACACTACTCCAAAGAAGAAAATATATGAATTTAAAATATATGGAGGGAAACAGAGTTAGGTGCATTCTGGAAATTGACCAGAATGCATTTACCCATAGGTGTAGGTTAACCTTATCTCTGGATCTGTCTGGGATTGGTTTTTGTCTGTCTCTGCCAAATGGCTAGGACTTTTGCTCCACAAAAGGAACTGATATGGGAAAGTGGGTCATGGTAGAAATGAAACAGACACAGGTAACTGACTTTCCCTCTTCTTTCTATTGTATGCGTCATGTGGTGATGAGTCTTGCACTGGAGCTCTGTTATGGCTTACATGTTAGGCTGATGTGCTCATAGGTGGAGCGGTGAGGAGGTGACTGGATCACGAGTGTGTGATAACGAATTATGGGTGTGTAACACTGGATTAGTCCATTGATTGCTTTAGCACAATTCTAGGTATGGGTGCTGGACTTACTGAAGGGGGGAGACCCTGCCTGGGTGTGGATGTCACCAACCAACAGGCTTCTTAGCCTGGATGGACTAAAAAAAGAAAGAAGTAGAAAGTCCCACTGCTTCCTGCCTGCCACCTCATGAATGCTTTTCTCTTCTGTCATGTCACCCTGCCTTGAAGTCAGCTGACTAAGGACTTAAATCTCTACAAATTGTGAGCCAAAACAAACCTTCTCTCTCTTTTTTTTTTTTTTTTTTGTACCAGGGATCAAACTCACAACCTCGCACCTGCCAGGCGGGCACTTATGCCACTGAGCTAAATCTCCAGCCCTATTTTTTGAGACAGGGTCTCACTATGAAATTCAGGCTGGCATTGAACTCATCCTGTAGCCCAGGCTTATCTCGAACTCACAAAGATCCTCCTGCCCCAGCCTCCCCAGGGCTGGGATTAAAGTTGTGTGCCACCATGCCTGGCTTCAAACCTTCTATTTTTTTTTAACTTGTCAGGTATTTTGTACCAGAAACACAAAAGTAACTAAGACAGTCTCTTTTCATTTTCATTTTGAACGTTTCTTCCTTTTGTTATATTATTATTATTATTACTGTTAGTATTTTGTCTAACATGCATGTCCCCACCATATAGTAAACATCATTTACGGGCCAAGGATATAGCTCAGTGGTGTAAGCGCCTGCCTGGCAAGCACAAAGTCCTGAGTTCAATTCCCAGTACCAAAATAAACCCAAAAACAAACAAATAAACAGAAAAAATCATTTACTGCTCACAGTGTGAAATAATGCATTCTTTGGTTCTGAATACTTTGAATTTTTTGTCTTGCATTTTAATTTTTGAGACAGAGTCCTGCTATGCAGTTCAGACTGACTTTGGACTCACTATGTAGTCCAGGATGGCCTCGAACCCATGCTAATCCTCCTGCCACAGTCTCCTAAAGATTTTGGATTTGAAGTCCTGGATTCGAGGTGCTCCAGTTTGCAGACAGCCTATTATGAGATTTATTGGTCTCCATTAAGGAATAAGCCAAATCCCCTAATAAACAGAACATCTATCTTTTTATCTATTTTTCTTTCTTTTTTCTTTCTCCTTTTCCTTCTTCCTGCCTTTCTTCCTTCCTTCCTCTTTCTATTTTCCTTCCTTTCTTTTTTCTTTGTTTCTTTGTTTGTTTGTTTATTTCTTTCTTTCTTTCTACCTACCTACCTACCTATTATTTACTCTGGCTTTCTGGATAACTTTGACTAGTATAGACTTCCAAGTCACATAAATCTATTTTTTAAAAAATTGCATGCATATGCCTTTAATCAATCATGCACAAAAGTAGCTGATGTCCTCATCACTTTAAAGAGAACAACTCTCTAAGCAGATTACAAAATGGTACTTGTCAAAGATTTGCTCAAGGTATCATTGGAAGCAGACTCCCCCTCAACATGCTAACTAGTCATTAGGTTAAATTCTTTATGCTTTTCATGTACTGTCAGAGCTTCAGAAATCTATGTGCCTGAATCACGGTTTCCTAGCAATATGCAAAAAACTGCTTCTTCGAGAAACTTAAAATTTAATGTCACTCTTTGGTTTTTATGCAGAGATTGTACAAAAAAATCCAATTGATAAACGTTTCAATGTTGGTTTTGTTTATGGCAAGAACACACTCTATAACATTGTCTATATGCCGTCCAAAGTCCATCACATAATTAACCAGTGGCTCAGGACCTAAGAGAAATGTTCTCTTCATAAATGGACTAGGGAGCTTTCTTTAGCATGACAAAGAAAACTACTTCAGCAAATATAAGTGTTTTGCTTGGTTTTTGTCCTGTATTTTTGAACTTTTTTTTTTTTTCTACCAAGAATTGAACTCACAATCTTATGCTAGCCAGGCAGGCACTGTGCCGCCTGTATTTTTAATCTAAATTCCTAGACAGCTCAGAACCAATTTGAAAGCTTGGTCATGAACTCCAGATTAATGTGGATGAATGGGGTAATAATTTATATTATTTTAACTTAGTTTTCTTATTATTTCTTTTAAAAAGTGATTTAATTGTTTGCCATATTTGTGTATTATAAACCATATAAAATAGCACTTGGAACCTAGCAAGACGCTTCCACAAAAAGTGTAAATTTCCTCTTAGTCACCTAACATACTAATCTTCTCTATGGAAATGATGTGAAGTGCAGGTAGATTAAGAAGATTAAGATTTCTTTAAACTGTACAAGTTAAACAGATGATACCAAAATACAGGATTTTTTGCCACCAAATTAATTGCCCCCTCCACTATATTACTGTCTATGGGGTCCCTGGCCTAGGACCACTGATCTACTTACTGTTCAGGGGTATGAGGACAGAATAAAATACAGAAAAGATATATATTTTAGTTGCAGGAGGCATCGGGATGGTCAAAACTCAATAAGGACTAAGATCACAAAGTATGATATTCTTGGCCTTTATTAGGTACACAGCTTGATTGGGGCTGTCCTGGTGGACTGTAGGAAGTGGTGGGGGTGAATTGCTAATATGGCCAAGGTTCAGGAATTGAGGAATAATGCGTTTTGGAAACACATGCAGGAGCAGATCATGGTTAGCTAGAAACCTGATTGTCTGCTAACTGTGCCTAGTGGGCTGGAAGGAATTTGGGTGAGCCAAAGCCAGCAGCTGCTGGTGTTGTCTTGCTCTGAGGCACCAAGACTTTCCAGGTTGCTAGTCTCAGTTCTGGCCATTGGCTTAAAGATTAACCTGTCTGAAAGCCAGCCACAGCTCTTGCCACTAGTCGTTCAGGCCTAGAACAGACTCTCAATTGATTACTACCTGCTTGGTGCTGTGACAAGCTGGTCCTCAGCGATGATCTGAATACACATCTAATGATTTAACATTCCAAAATAATTTTGCTACAAATAGTCTTCATAAATTTCTAAATATATAACATAGAGTTTCTATCAGAAAGCATTATGCCTGTACAATGTGATTAAAATTACATTTATTGATACATGCTAACATTATCTAATGTTTGATGTTCGTATTTTCATGGAAGAAACTCAGAAATTATAATTTATAACAACCAACTTTGTGTATAAAGATAAAATTTGTTTTGAGCAATAGCTGTGTGTGGCACAGTAAGCCAATCAACACATTCATCTCTTGCTGAATATAATAAAGGTGTAAATAAGTGGGTAGATAAGCATACATATTAGAGATACATAAAATTATTCCCTTAAAATACTAAATAAAACACATCAGACAATCCTAAGGATTAAAAAACAAATAAACCTGGAAATGAGAGTAGTGAAGCGTTTGAAATCCAGTTCTGCAGGTTTTTGATTAAAATATTCACACAGGACTTTTCCTTACTAGGATGTTTATGGTTTGAAGTTTTCTAAATGCTAATATAGTCAACACTGGGTCATGTTTACAGTTCCTAATTAGTTTTTATAGTGCTTTTTTATTTTTTTTGATGCATTATGGACATATTTAAAATAATCTGATTTTTGCAATTATATGTGGTTGCGCTGTTATTAAGTAAAAGGTCGGTGAGCAAGAATAATCAGATGCTAAAGTATTAGTTAGCATACACCTCAGGTGGTCTGTCATGAAATTTGAAACCATGTACTTGAAGTTTATGACTGGGCTTTTATATTAAGATGTATTTAACATATGAAATGTTTACTAGGACCAGATTCATTCTCTGCTGTTTTTCATAACATTGTGATGGTTTCCTGCTCTGCTCTTCTTTAACTACAATGAATATTCCTTCAAATTATGTGGGTTTAGGAATGATAACACCACTTTCTTTCTATAAACAGAATACTCTTTCTCTTGCCCTGCTTTTGCCATTTTGGATAATTTGAGTCAGCCTCTCCCTTGTTTTTGTTTGAATGTGGGTTTAATATACAATCACATGTTTACACAAATACCTATTGGCCTTCCTTTCACACCAAGGCAAACTCTTAGTCTGAGGCAGCAGGTATGACACACACCTGTGAACTCCTGCGGTTTGGTCATTCACATCTGGCTATCCATCATTTCTATGAAGCAAGATTTGAGTGATTATTTGAATAACTGGGCAGTTTAGCTCTCTCTTTTCAAATATCAACCAGGCAAAAAATTATTCATTCAAAAGGGGTAGATTTCTAAATGGGAAAGGGCCCAGGATCCTGAGAACGAGAGGAAAAGAGGAAGGGAAGGGGAATAAGAAGAACTAAGATAAGGCAAGGGAAGGTGCGGAGGACCCACAACTAGGTAAACATTATACATCATAAGGGTGAGCTAAGAATAATAATAAGGAAGAGAATGAAAATGGGGAGGGGACTTAGGGACAGAGGGAGGGAGGTGAGTGGGAAGCGGGAGGGAATTTAAACAAGAAACACTATATTATGTCCATGGACGTGCTTCCTAAGATGAGTGGAAACTTACTACAAATATGTACTTGCAAATATTAATGAAAAATATTTACTTTTAATATATTTTTCCCTTTTAGCTTAAACCAGTGTGAATGACAGTCTGATTTTAGTAAGCGACATACTAATTTACCTTGTCAGAGATTGTACTTAACTAGTGTCTCTATTTTCTTTCTTCCATTCCTTCTTTTTCTATCTTTCTTTCATTCTCTCTTTCCTCCTCTCTTACAACAAGATCTTGCTATGTCACTCTATAGTTTAGGTTTTCCTTGAAGTCCCTTGAGGCTGTCCTCAAACAAACTTAATGTGATCCTGCTGCCTCAGCATGCCCAGGGCAGGGACGGCAGGCACGTGCCATCATGGGTACCTCTCAATTTAAAAATGTCTTACAACTTTGATGGAACTGGCTACAAAATGATCAAGTAAAATCGGCAATAAGTGATCAGTTTTTCAGTCATCTCTCAAGTTTCTATAACCGAGTGGCATCTGGATTATTAGCAGTCATTTCAGCTTCATCATCATATTGCAAATATATGGTAAAAAGCACAAATAATTCAGAAAAGAAATACTTGAATAATTTTTTTTACACTAGAACGTTTATGGTTTAACTTACTCAAAATACCAATAGTCAACATCGGACTACCTTTAGTTTTTATAGTGCTTCTTTGTTTACTTTGTTGAAAGATCATAAATATATTTAAAATACTCAATCTGATTCTACTGTTTATGTGAGGCTGGTCTATTATTAAATAAAAGAGAGATGCCCAATAATAAGTAGAGGCCAAAGAATTAGTTAGCCTGTGCTTCAAGAAGGAAATTTTAGATTCATTTTATGTACCACAGCCATACTTTTTGGATTATAAACTCAGGCAAGACAGGGAGTACTTCTATTGACAAAACTCTATAACTCTTTGGAGAAAAACAAAAGATTGATGCTATTTTGTGTATAGGTTGGATGTGGCTACTTTTGAATGTAAACTAGCTGATAAGTGTGACGAACAGAGTACTACATATCCTAGAAGATTTTCTTCTCTCTGAATAAAGTAGAAGATGTTGAGTTCTCTTTATATACTGTAGGGCATGCTATTAAAGTTTTATTCCCACAAAGGAAAAAAAGAAACTGATTGAATCCAATCAACTTTAATTTACTACAAAGTCTTAAATGCCCACATTCAATGTACTTCTTGTTAACCATGTATAACTTAATTTATTAAAAATGCTTTACTGAACTTCATTAAAATGGAAGTTTGCCAATCAATCAATCAGATGTATTGAAAGTTACAGATGCTAAAATTCCATACTGATTTCAGTAGAAGACAGATAATTAAAAGGTGGTTCATATCATTAACATGATTAACTGACATTTGAAAATGTATACATCAATTTCTTTGAAACATTGATTGCATTGATTTCAAGTAAAAGTTTAGCACCAACAGACATTCTTAAGGCAGTGATTTAGAACTCTATATTGATGTAAAATGACTTGAAATAACCACAACGGAAGATGTGTAAAGTAAATGTGGAGGAACATAAACAAGAAAAAAAAATGCAAACAACTTGCAGCAAAACAGACAAACACACACAAAACAAACTCTCCAAACACATTAACAAATTTAAAACCAAATAAATACTGAAATGTGATTCCTACCAAATTGCCAGAGTAGTGTTCATCTGTTGGTTTCATGGATCAAAATCAGTATTAACAATTATAATGAATTTAGATACTTTCATTCAATATTAATTGGGTGAAGACTGTTATCATTACAGAAGGCAATTGGCAACATTTAAATTGATAGAGAAACATATTGCTACTTGTCTCCTTTATAATCAATTTTCATTTATTTTTTCTTTTTTTAAATTTTATTTTAAAGATAATAAAAAGCAACAAAACAAAACAGTATAAATTCAGTCGAAACAAAGCAGAGAAATTGGTATAGAATTTAGAAGCAGGATAATAGGAAAACAAGAATGGCTACCATAGTATATGTTGCTATCTTCACAACAGTTGTCCAATCCATTCGATATAGCAAAATCAGACCAAATTTTTAAAACTTGGCTTAATAATTGAGTGGGATTTCATACCATGGAAACTGCCCTGTGCACTCCAGGCGTTAGATATGAGAGGTTGGTCACTGCATTACTTCTATCAATGGCAAATTTGACCTGGGATGGGATACACGAGGTGCTTCCCTTTCAATATGGGAAGAAATTTATTATGAATAGCCAAACAGTGGCATACTATGGAAATAATTTGGAAGGATATCTAATAACACATAATATATTTATAAAACATTAAGTGAAAAGATTGTCAGCAAATATATGTTCAACACAATATCACTTTTGCTAAAAGAATCTATTTTTATATTTGTATAATAATTTTTATATTCATATAAAGTTGGAAAGTGATATCGATATACCAACATGTTGGCAGTGAGGAAATGAGAAAGAGGATTAATGCTAGCTATGTCAGTGTTTATAGCTTTCTGTCTTTCATAGTTTCACAAAATAGTATAACACATGAATCAATGAATATAACTATATCATTTTATCTTAAAGATTAAGTATAAATTAAATGAAATACTAATTATTATCTGAATTAGTATTTTCCTCAGTTGGTACCTTTCACATGCTATAGCAGCTATACATCAATTGAGCTCCAAAATATTCACAGTGTTCCTACTTCAAATGAGTTGTGAAATATTGATCATACTTTGGATATTTGATATAATTTTTTTCTTATAAGTACCAACTTTTGAAAATACCATTATTATTTTCCCAAGATATCATAACCAAATCCCTGAAATTAATTTTAGTTGTTGTCTTTTGGTCCCTTAACAGGAGTGCTTTGTAATTTATTCTTGTATTTCTAATTTATTTTTAAAATAATGTGCTACCCAGCCAGTATATGTCAGAAATTGTTCGTGTTTATTGCCACATGGGTAACTGAATCATAATTGTATGCCTGTACCAGTACAATAAACAGTATTTGATTTTTCCTCTCTTCAGTATTTATCTAGTCCAACACCGTTTTGATTGCTTTTGACAAGACTCCTTGGGTTTGTACTGAGAGAAACTCGATTCAATCTATGTTATTATCTATAACAACATAAAGTGCTTGAAAGATCCTTGCTCCCAAAGGAAGTGCGTTTGTTATCCATTTATTGACTCTTACATCTAAATTCATGCTTTCTTCTTTCTCTGTGAGAATGAATCTGAAAAAGTATCTTAAATACTTTCTTTTGGTAGCCGGCGTGACGTGATGTTTTGTCAGTAGGGGGTGCTGTAGGGACACTGCTGCAAAAGTTCATTTTGCTTTGTGGTCTGGTGGGCTAACTTTTCCTGCTGCGGGCATGTGTGGTCATGCCTGCATTCAGCTCCGGGACAGCAGAGTCTTCCATACACAGCATTCCTGCGGCACGTGTTCCCACAGCTCGCAGGTCCAGGCATTTTCCCTGACACCCCGCACAGCCTTTCCCCAACCAGGTCGCAGCAAATGGGCTCCGAAGGGAGCCCGGACTTCCTGAGCAGCTACCCTAAAGAGTAGTGCTTTGGGAAGATAAACTGGGCGGATGCTCACGGAGCAGCCCTGGGGTAGCCGCAGTGTCTACCCTGACACTTGGGCAGCTACAGCAGTGCCCCGTGACAAGTTCTGAGTGGAGTGTGAATGGAGGGGGGTGGCCCTGCTTTGAGTGATTATGTCAGCCTAAGATAATAATTTCCCTTTATGCCTGCTATTTCTGTACTGTTGATTTTCTTTATTCTTTAAAGTCAAGTAGGTCCTTTATCCTACTTTAGAAGACAACGTGTGCCTGACTGTCACAGAGCAGAAGACACAGCAGAACAAGCATTTGTTTCTCTTCGTTCCTAAAAGGTAACCCCCAGGATCTTCCTTTGCCTGTAACTGCCAGCAGAGATTGCACAAAAACATGTACGATAAAAGCAGATGGACAGCTTGCCAAGGGAGTTCCTTTCTGCAGTGTAGGCCTACTGTCTCCAAGTCCTTCCCAGTGAACACCAAGTGACCCATGAATGCGATTTGCGTTCCATCGTGTAACACCAGTTAGCATCATGTATGGGCATCAGAAAGGCCAAACAAACAAAAATAAACTAGTTAAACCCTGCAAGGTCCTAGAAAATCAAAGTGTTCTTGAAACTAAATCCTTTTAAAAGCCGGCCTAAATCTACACATGAAACATAGAGTGTTTATTTCCTGAAATAAATGATTAAAATACTATAAAAAGTTTTTAAAATCATTATCCATCGTACCCAGGTCAATTTTGGAAATTATTCAGTATATCACAAAACAGAAGTATCATACGTTGAATGAGAATATATAATCAACTGAGGCCAGTATTGATATGTATCAATGTTGGTGTTAAAGCACAAGGATTTGAAAACAGTCGTTATGGCTTGTATCTGGATGTGTGTCTAAAACTTCATGAAGTCATAGGTAAGGTTTTTGGGAGGTGGGTGAATCTAGGATGTGTGATACTGGGATTAAGGATGTGATGCTGGGATTAATGGTGCATGCTAGGATTAAGGGAACCACTTCCTGGGTGTGAGTGCTATGGATTTTAAGGGGAGGTGGCCTGGATAGATTATAATGAACAGGAAGAAGGCGATTGCCTTCCCTTGCTTGCTGCTTGCTCTTTCACTGCTGGCTACATTCTGCCTATCTTCCTTTTCTATGAACAGTTTCTCCTCTGTGACGTCCCTCTGTCAAGCCACCCTGCCTTAGAACCAGCTGACTATGGACTGAAACCTCAGCTAAGTATGAGCTACAATAAATCTTCCCTCCTTCAACTTTGGGTGTGGGGCAATTTGTTTTTGCAATGAAAAATGTAACTAAAAACAACTGCCATAATAAAATTGTCTCAATAAGCAACCAGAAATTATTCCAAATTGTGTTAAGGCAATAAGCCTAGGTAAATTTCCAGGAATTTTAATAAAATATAAATAAAACTTGTAGAATTTGAAAAAAAGTTATAATAGAAATAATAAAATGTTGTTAAATGATGTGGTGGAGGTGACAGGATATAGCCACTGAACTTAACAATAGGTGAAATTACTCAGAAGAATACAAGAAACACACTGAATAATGTACAAGCTTATTTTCTGGTATCTATAGATGGTTAAAGAATGTTAACATTTAGTTTTAAGGGGAGAAAAGATAAATAAGAGGGAGCTGCAAAAGTATGAAGAGAAAGAAATAAATGAAATGATCCCAAATTTGGAGGACATAAATGAGATACTCAAAAAGCTAGAACAGAACAATCAACTCAATAAATAAAACAAGAATTTGAAAACTTTAAAAATCCACTAAAGATACAAAAAATGCAAAGCCGATAAAGAACAGGAACCTGCAGAATGTAAAAAATGGTGTTTATAAAATCTACACTCAGAAAACATCATATGAAATGATAGAATATTGAATGTTTTTGACTAACATTAGCAGCAGGATAGGGTGTCCATGACTATCATTCTATTTAACTGTAAACTGGTCATCCTTGCATGCATCATAAAGCCAAGAAGTAAAAACGCTAAGAATGAGAAAGAAAAATGAATTGTTACTCCTGTAACATTGTTCACAGAATATGAAAAATAGCATATAGATTATTAAGATTTTTATTTTTAACCCAAAGTAAGTATATTTTTTGCATTTGCTTATATTAGCAACAATTAAAAAGTAAAATTTTAAAAATATACCAGTTATGGTATCCAAAAATATTAAGAAAAATTCTAGGAGTGAAAATAATAGATGTTCATTTCCATTTCCTTTTCCAGTGCCTCTATGTTAAGTTATACGCTGATAGTCATATATATATATATATATATATATATATATATGTACGAAATATACTAAGAAATTCTCATGGCTGCATATATATATATATATATATATATATATATATATATATATATATAGAGAGAGAGAGAGAGAGAGAGAGAGACAGGCATGAGAATTTCTTAGTACATTCCATAAAAGCCCTATGCTTAGGTGGTGAGGTGGTGCATGCCTGTAATCCCAGCACTCCTAAGTCTCAGGAGCTTGAACTACATAGCAAGACCGTGCTTAAAAAAAAAAAGCCCCACAATGAATTGAACTGAAAAATCTACTAGGAATAGAGCAGATACATAAATTGTAGCATATGTATGGAAAGGAAATACTACACACAATGACAAAATTAAACCACTACTACCTGTGTAGTCATTGTAGAAAATGTCAGAAGCATAATATCAAGGCAAAGAGCCACAAAGCAAAAATATGTGTAGCATGTGAGTTCATTTACAGAAACTTCAAAAAACAGAAGTGAGATACATTTTAGTGCAGAAACTGAGAAAGTATACAAGAAAACTTTCTGAGTTTCTTGAAATGTTTTATACCATGGGCTTGATCTTGTTGGCCTACCTGGGTTCACTGTGTTAATCCTACATGGAGTACCTTCTTTTTCTTTTTGCGTGTATGTTTAAACACAACAAAAAATTTAGAAGAAAAGACCATAACCACATTCATTATTTAAAATTGTGATAAATGAAAAAAATAAAAAGAAAAATCACCTAACATCTGCACAGTTCTTTTGGTATAGAGGCTGTAACGACGAGGTAATGGATGAGACAACATGATTCTTTGGCTGTGAACAGAGTAAAGGATTCATTTAATCTGCTTGATGTAGAAAATAAAATATTTAATTTCAAAAGCAAACCATAAGACATGGGCATTAATAGAAAGACCAGGAGCTTTACAGGGAAAAAGTTAGTCAGGGGAAATATCTATGACATTTACAGATTCCAAAGTTGGGTAAAGTCTGTAGTTGATGCCTTACATGTGTGCACTATTGTGTGTATGCTTGTGCATATAAAAGCAGGAAAAGAGGATTTTCTCTCCTTCTAGAAAAATGATAGTTTTAACCTGAAGATTTGTATGCTGTAAGACAATCTATAATTTATTAAATGTTTTCTTTGCACTTACCACATAAAGAAAAGCCTGATATTCACAGCACAGTAGTGAAAGTCTAAATGCTTTCTCCTAAGATCAGTAAGTATATTTGCTCTTTTAACATAACTGCATCAATAGAACTGTAAGATTTGCTGATTGATTATAACAATAATCTCCACCAGAGACAAGTATACTTATTTGTGTGTGTTTATTCCCAATCCTGTATTACAGTTGTGTATCCATTTCCAGTCCCATGCCTGATATAAAGCACCCAAAAAACTTTAAGTCAATGAACAAATTGACTCATTTACAAACACTAGCAATCACAACTAACAGAGTGGTTTCTACTTAGTAAGCATCAAAACCCCTTATGTTTTTATTGATTTATTTAATTCTCATGAAAATCATAAAGATTTAGTCTCACAGTTAGTGTAGCACACTCTAGATTTCAGTAAGAAGTAGAAGTGGGAATTCAAACTCAGGGTGGGTGAATTTTGCCAACAAAAGAAGTTCTCCAAGAACTAGAGAAGACTAATGTCACCTGTAGGTAGACTTCTTCAGAACCTCAGCGGAGAGCATTGTTTAGGTTTTTACAATGAGGACTCAGTTTTGTTCATGGAAGTGTTGACTTTTGGAATGAACTTACTTTTCATGCATGTAAATCAATAAGTCTTTTTCTCTGTGGCTTCTGATACAGAACATGTAATTCTGGAAGACCTTCCTCAAAAATGATTTTAAAATCTAGATAATACATGTTTTCCCACTTTTGGTTGTTTCAAACTTTAAAGTAAAGCATTTATACCATAGTCAATTAATTAATTAACTACTTATTTTTATCCCCATGTAGGTATTAGAACTTTTAGTCCTAAATTGCCTGCCAATTTTGTAAAACTCACTTACTAAGTAATTCTTTCTACTCAAATCATTTAAAATAGCATTTGTATTACACTGAATTATTATGAGTACTTTTTTTCTGTCAGTTATTGCCTTTCTTATTGCTCTTAATTTGTCCCCACATATGCCTCATCCTACAATGCATTAATTATTGTGTTTAAGATATTTGATATATGGGTGCTAAAATATTCTGGGGTTTGAAATGTGATTATTTGGGAACTATTTTATCATCATTAGAATAACTTTATATCTGTTAGTTAATTAGAGAACTGATAGTTTTCAAAATGAAGATATGTATTATACAATTTGCATTGCTTTTTGATGTCTATTTTCAGTAACTATTAATGTGAAATAACTAATGGAAACACTAAATTTACTACTCATTTTTATGTTCATCTAAAATATTCACATTTTAAATAGTATATATTATTGGAATTAATGAACTATTGCAATGTCAGAAAACTAAAGGAGAATAAATACAAAATCTTAATGTCCTGTCAGCAATTTGTTAAAGGGCCAGATGCTGTGGGTAATTTAATTGTGCTTAGCACCCAGCAGCAGTCTCTTGAAAGTCATGACCTGCAGAAGCACCTGCCTATGCCAATAAATCATGTGGTAACTCCTAATGAGCTCAAAATGCTAGAGTTAAATGTTACCTTGGATGAACATCTACAGCATCCAATGCAAATTAGAATAATTCTGAGTAAAATACTATCTACTGCTTGTTTTCCTTTGAGAAAGGACTCCTACTATCAGTAGTAATGATAACAGTTGGCAATTGTACAATGCTTAATATATACTAAGAAAGTCAATTACCTAAACTCAATTGTCATAAAAGACCTTAGCAGGCAGATATTATTGGTATGCCCATTTCATAGTTAGGAAACTGGAGCATAGAGAGTTTGATTGACTTGCCAAAGTCATACAGCTTCCGTATCATGTGACTAAACTCATGCAATCTGGCTCCAGGATCCGTGTTCTTCACTATGATGATTTTCTGCCTTCCAGGTCACTATGAATTGATCCTGGCCTCCTAGTGGTGGTTAGATTTTTTCTTTCAAGTCTTCACTGTACAGTGCACTGAAGCCTACTTCGCAGGGTGAAAGGAGGGGCTTATTTCCTCTGCTGCCCTGCCTTCCTGTTTTCCCCAGGCCCTTCCATGCGCACCTCTAAAAAGCAAGTCCCTGTACACTCTATTCACCCTTCCTTCAACCTCTGCATCCTGGAAACCCAATGTAAGGCACGTAGTAAGTTTGCATTCGTTCTCTAGGAATCCTTCACTTGTATTCATTCTCCAGCTTCCTTGTAGTTTACATCATAGGGTAGCTCTTTGATACTTTCTTGAAACACTGAGCTCAAACTTAAAGACTTTTCAAGACTAACAATGAGCAAAACTTTGGCTTTAGCACAGAAAATGATACAATATGGAACCAGCAATTTTTCAAATGCAAAGTAAGCTCTTTCTTATTGAAACTGCATCCTGGCAAAGTAGATAATTGGTATTCTAATACATCCAGAAATATATTTGCAAGGGTTGGAAATACCAAGGAGAAAGCAGAGCAAATAGGAGCATGGTAAAATGTGCCAGTGTTGGCCCTGTCAACAGATCAGATTAGTAGAAGGCTCTGAGAGTGCCTGTCAGGTTGGAGGTCAATGTGCAGAAAATGTCTCTTAACTCAGAAGGCCAGGGGAATGCAGGGAGTATGAGTCAGAAAAATAACTTTGCATGACTTTTCTTGCCTTCGTAGCTCTACACTAAAACTCAGGGTCACCAATTCGTGTAAATTATCTAACTTTGTGCTCCTTTAAATATGCCTGCAAAAGCTCAAGTATGATAAGGAAGTCATTAGTTTGTTTATTTTGATCATGTCAGATACACAGAAAAAAGAAAAATACGTAAATGCAGGCCCACTTATGATCTGACGTAGTAAAACTTTTGTTATGTTACCATAAAACTTACAAGATGGTCAGTGAGAAACAACCATAACAAAGACTGAATGGAAAGAGAGCAAAAAATACATTTAATATTATGGTCACCATTATAAATTACATGTAATGCTATGGAACACTCTCTTTGAAGCCTTTATCAAATTCTATTTTAAAACTTGCGTACTTGTTACTTATACAGTGACTTTGTTAATATTTTGCACAATTCATTAAATATTCTCCATGTAAAGAACATTTGGTTTGTGTTCAGAAGGCATTTTAGTGTTGATGATTTTCTTCATTCTGCCTGTGACAGTACAAAATTCTATTTGATCCTAAATCAACCACAGTGCATCACTTTCTTTTATGTGCTGAGTAGTTTCTCTTTTGATGATACTTATTACTAAGAATCATAAACTTTATTCAGGGAAATGAGTTTACTTTTGAATGGTTACACATTATTTACATCCATCTTTTTGTCTTTTTCATCAGTGTTATTTCAACAGGTGAATACGACAGATAATTTCTACTTTCACTGGGTTTTATGAAGGTTGTACAAAAGCTCAGGGAACTGCTTAGCTTTGCACTCAAAAAAGTTGCAGTCAGTTCTAAATATCAGTTGATTATGGGTGAAAAAAGAGAAAGATGATCTGACTTTTTGAAAGGAAGTTGATTAGTTTCATTAAGTTAAAATAAACTGTGCAAATATGTAGTGTTAGTATTGAAAGGAAGTTTAAGTCTGCCTATATTTTAATAATCAACTATGAGTTAGAAATAAGTTATTCGTTACTTTTTAAAAGTACCCAGTGGAGTATTCACTTCCAGTGTAAAAGAACCATAGTAGTCAGGTAGACAAAGCCAAAAAACAGTTGCTTTGCTAAATTTTGTGTTTAAAGAAAAGGCAAGAAATGAGGAGGGACAGATTTGGAGGCTATGGATTTATACATTACATGTGAAAAGTGCATACTACAGAACTTATTCAGATAATAAAAGGGTGATCAAAACCCATGGGACAAGGTTTCTTATTGAAGATCTTGACTGTAAATCACTTGTAAATACTTTTTATCAATTTTAAGACTGAAATTGAAATGAAGTTACACTAAACTCACTTTCAATAAATGATGATTGATGTATTTGAATAAAATACTGAAATAAAGCAAGCAAGTGAATGTTTTCTACATAATGAAAGAAAAGAAGTTGGCTGATGTTGCTCAAATATAGAATAAGAAAAAAAATTTCCACAAAATTGTCATGAGAGAAAATACATTCAAACTAGTTTTGCTGTCACATCTTATACTGCACATGTCACAGTATTTGGTAAGTATTTATTGAAGATGGTAAAAGCATTGAATTTGTTCATGTATATGCAAAATTGTATGTATAGGATTTGGTGCTATTCACAGTTTTAGGGACCTACTCAGATTCATGGAATATTGCTCCTGAGAAAAGGCAGACTATAGTTAACCTGGCTATTTATTTATTTATATCTTTGGTGTATACTTCTGTGATTCTATTTGCGTTTTGCTATGCAATCACCATCAGAGTCAAGCACAGAACAAATCAATTACCCCCTGAAATCTCTCTTGTTATGTCCCTTATTAGGAAATCCCCCCCCCTCCCGATATCAAAATGTAGTTTGTACTCCACAGTTTCAACTCCACAGTTGTAGATTTGGTCTTTAATGTACTGAGATGGCATCTAAGAGGAGGGATTTGGTAGGATGTCCTTAGGTTAATTCTCAGCCACTCTTGAGCTTTCTGGCTTGTATATTCTATTACTCTCCCACACATACCTGCCATTGTACCAATACCTGTCAGTAAACTTTACCGGAGCTGGTTTGAGACTGACACCATGTCCTGGAACCTCCAGACTATAAGCTCCATAAATCTCTTTTCTTTATAAAGTCACACAACTTCACATATAGTTTCATTATAATAATAAAAACTAACACACCACCTTTATGAACTAGAGATGAACCTCACCTTGCTATAGTTTTGCCTTTTTGGGAATGTTATAAACATGCAACTACACAGTACATAAATTGTCAAATGGCTGGTTCCATTCAGTATAATGTCAGTAGCTTAAGACTTTTTTTGGGTAGTTTTTGGAGTTTTTAATTTTTGAATACTATTCACCTGTGGTAATGTTCCACATTATATTTATCTATTCACCTGCTGAGTGATATTTGATTTGATTCTGTTTTTTTTGGCAATTGTAAATAGAGTTGATAAAAATATTTGTGCAATCTTTGCTGTGTGAATTTTAGTTTTCTTTTAACCTGGAAAAGCACTTCAGAGTAGGATTGGTGTACCATATGGTATTCATATATTTAAATGTCTTGGAAACATGAAAATGTCTTTCAGAAAAACTGTTACTTGGCATTCATAGCAATGTAATATTGGAAATTCCAGTAGCATGTCTAACATCATGATAAGTGAAAAGGTACACACCAAAATTTTTGAGTTATTAACATACTCTAAGTTGTTTAGGAAGGATATGATGATAATATATATTGGAATCATAAGTTTGTAAGCAATTAAAAAAAGGCTCGTTGACTTCATGAGGAGATTCAAAACGAATAATAAAAGTTAATATTTTTGTCTTTTGTTAAATCAACACATAAGTTGAATATTTAAGATCAGATATTTTTGATGTGAGGCAAATATCTGGCAAAATAGCTGAAGATAATACTGTAGAACATATTGCAAATGAAGTCAGAACTGATTGAGAGACAGACAGGAATCTTAAGAGAATCTTAATACATTTTTGTAGTATTACTCCCTCATCATGAAATATGTAGTGAAGGAGTCCAATAAATACTTGGAAGAGAAGAATTGTGATGGTTCATTTTTCCTTTTGCTTTTTGCTCACATTTTACTTTTCTACTCTCACTATGCTTTATTTTTCTTGTAAATATATTGTCTTGGAATTTCCCTAAAATTATAACTAAGACTGGACACAATATCTGCAGAGAAATTTAAGACAAAGAAATACTGTAAGTACTGGACCTACACTATCAAGTAATATCCTCATCCCAAAAGTTTATCTCCATCTGTTCCTGGATGACACAATTAGCACTGTATTTAGCAGTTTGGCTTTTGAGTGACCTCATCTAGTTTCACTAATACAGATGTAAATAATCGTCTGTGTACACACTGACTCCTAAATTTAATTAAGCTTTCTACCCCCAGATGTATTATGATAATTCATCCTATAACCATATACTTATCAACACTAAGCCCTATTAACCAAATTTCCAGACAGTTTTCTTATTAAGGCCAGCAGAAAATTGCATGTTCCATACATAGGTCATTTATGTATGGAATGAAAATGCATCTAAAATTCTAAGGTTTCTCAGAGGGAGCTTCCTTAAAAACGAAGTTTGCTCATGTATATTACTATAAACTCATTAGTTTTAGATAAGTCATGCATCTATAGGACCTAGTCAAATATGAACAACATGAAGTGCAAAACCACTCATTTGTTGTTTAATTTTTAAATATTTTCCTTTAAAAATCTTGGTACTGTGTCACTTTTATTTCATTAAAGTTTTCTTTTTATTAAACTTCATACACTGAACTGTAGTCATGCTTTGAGGGTGTATACTCACAGTATTTAAGATAAATACTTTTTTATCTGTTTAGTAATTACCTCAGTATTATACACTTAGGAATTTCGAGTTATTATTAGTTCTAGTTTTTTGAAAATGTTTTTATTACTTCTTTTATTGATGCGCTAGGGATAGTATTCAGGGCATTGTACATGTTAGACAAGCGATCTCCCAAAGGACTGTGTCCCTTGTACTCTGATCTCCTTTTATTACTAGGTAAGAAAATAGGCTGGCCTAGGTAGTGTCAAGAAGGAAGATTATGCTACTATGTCTTAAGGTATCATTTTATAATTTTATCCTGTCATTCTCATTCTCAAATTCTCAAGACTCGATATATTTCTTTGAGAACTATAAATGATATTACCAAAGATTATGTTTTGAAACATATTTTCTTTACCCATAAGAGAGAAATCTCAGACATTTTCACATCGAACAAGGTGTTTGTCATTTGCACACAGACTGTTTGAGCAGATAGATTACTGTTGGTTGTAATAAGTCTCAGATATCAGTATTCTTCTGGGAATGTCTTTAGGACCATAACACAGAGCTCTGCAGAGTGGAGGTGGGCAAATAGAAACTGCAATGATCAATCTTAGATAAGAGCATGGAATACCCAGAAAGAGAAAGAGTCAACAAACTTTGACAAATTACCAGCTGAACCATCTATGTTAAGTTTTCTTCTAGGTCTTTCAAGAAGAAAATCTATAGAGGATTCTGATTATTTTTTTATCTCAACAAATAATTGAGTATTTAAACATTAAAGGCAATTCATTTTTCCATTTTTAAGCAATAACAATGAGTAAGAAAATTTAAATAATGATTCATGATGGTAAAAATGATGCAAATATTTCTGTTATGACTCTTAAAAATGTGCATATTAGTGCCTAGTCCTCATATATAATTCTTATTATGCTGAGTTACAAAACTTGAGGGTCCTCATTTTTAATTAGCATAGGTACTTGCTTCCACTTACAATTTTCCAAAGTGACTAATATTAAAGTAATTAATATTGATTTAGTTAACATTATAGCAATTAATGATTAATGTTAATAATTAATATTAAATGATAATTAAATAATTAATAGTGAGCCTAAAATCAACAGTGTATTTATAATTTTAAATGACTCTGTACCACTAAAACTAAGTGTTTTTTTGCCTGTTCTCCATGGTTTTGTATAGTTTTTTTTGCATAAAATATTTATCCTCATTAAGTTGATCCAGACTGTTAAAATATTGTCTAAGTTAAAAAGAAAAGGTGTCAATGACAAAGAAACATGAATTTGGTATGTGAAAGGAATCTGTAACCTTCCACTTTTTTTTATGTCCTCACCATCTGTAGTCAATTAAGTGACTCCCAGGTGTTTGCAGTAATTGCTTTAACGCAAGATTACATGTCACTTTGGGTGTCTTTAAATATTTATTATAAAACCCTAATCTACATTTTTCTCCATTCATTTTGGAACAAAACATACTGATGTTTAGTATTGACAAAAATAAGCCCATTGGACTCGATGACTTACTTTGTAGATTAGATTTCTTTTTTAAAGAACCTTTTTTATGAGATGATTTTATGGAAAAATGAAGACATAACTAGGATGCTTACTTAGTTGTCTATTTTTCCTTCTTCAGTTCACATCGGAGTGGAAAAATAGTACCTAAAATGGGAGTCAAAAAATCAAACCTGATATCATTCTGTAATCTTGAATATTGGGGATGTAGTGAATCAGAAGATTAATTAAGTGATTTCATCTTAAAGATAAAAAAAAGTAGTTGTTCATTCTCAGATTTGAAGTAGGAAAGAACCACAGAAACAATCTAACAACAAATAGATGCACTTCGTATATAAGGCAAGAGAAGCCCAGAGGCCTGGGCAAGTGCACCGGGTTATTGACATGCAGATCTAATACAAATCAGAACTATTAGCATATACATAATGCAGAGTGTGCTTCGGGGAGCACTCCCTATCCTTCACATGGGTTAACTTATTTGAAATTCACATAGGCCACAGCAGGTGGATGCTCGTATGACCTCCAAGGAAGCCAGGAGAGGAAGTCAGGTAACCTGCGAGTCACAGAGGTAAGAAGGACAGAGCTGGGATCCAGTTGGCATCTGCGTCCGTGCTGTTGGTAAAATGAACATGCTTCCTAAAACTTGTTTCTGAGAAAAGTCTTCATTTGTAAGTAAAAATTCTCTACAATATTTTGGTATGTTATGCAAATGATAAAATTGTCCTTATACCAACGGTAATCTGTATATCATCACAAACATTTATATCATTTTCATTGAACACTGTATCTTCTGATTTTCCAGTTTTCTTTAGCATCTCTTAATTACAATCAAAGATCCTTTCTATGAAGCAGATTCTGTGTCTAATGTGGAATCTTGAATTAATTTAAATTCGTGGAGCTCTTAAAAATTACTCAGCCGCTTCAAAAATTCTAATGAGCATTATTGTGTATCAATTTCTTATAGTAAAACTAAATTCCTATTTATGTGATTTATTGAACTGAACATTACTGAGATTTTATTTTTCCACATTTGGTGATTAGAAAATAATTTAAAAATGCTTTCAGGCTCTAATGATGTCATGTCATGTAGCATGAATGCTCGTATCACAATCCATTCTGTCTGTGGACTCAGAAATCATTTTGAAAAACCTATCTTGGTTTGGCGTCTCCATACTTTCTTTACACATTTCTGTACAGGAGTGTGTGTGTGTGTGTGTGTGTGTGTGTGTATGTGTGTGTATGTGTGTGTGCGTGAGTGACAGCTGTTGTTTGCAGGACATATCGAAGTGGTCTGAGGAGCATCAATCCAGTTAAGAATCTTGGGGTTTCCAGTTTTTTCCAAAGGATATCAATTTGTCAGTTCACATTATTTCTGAAATGAATAAGCCACCATCACTAATATTTTGAAATGTTTTGTCTTAAAATATGTTTAGCTTCGTTTGTTAGCACATGCATGTAGCATATTCCTTGAGGGAATTTGCTTCATGGACAGATCACAACTTGATTCTTTTTGTATTCCTTCTCCCTGCCCCCACCTTTGCCCTATCCCTTGATTCTCTTTCTTTGTTGACATGTTTTCAGTACAGAATGTTCACCCTCCTTGCGTGGAGTCGGTTCACATACATCACACCTCTCAGTTCCATCTTTAAACCCCTTTCCTTTTGTCCCTTCCCTCTCCTCTTTCTGAATCTCCTTAACCCTTCCTCTTTGAGAAAAGATATATCTCCTTACTTTCTATTATATAGATTCTGTTTTAGTCTTTATTTTAACTTTGGGATTCTCATATAAGAGGAACAATATTATGTATAATATTATGTGTCTATTTTATTTCAATTAGCATTATGTCTTGAAGTGTATCAATTTTCCTACAAATGACTCAAATTTATCTTTATGGCAGAGAGGTACTCCGTGGCATATGAATACCACATTTTCTTTATCCATTTTTGTGTAGATGAACATATAGGCTGATTCCAAGACTTAGCTATTACTAATTGAGCTTCTGTAAATACAAGTATATATGTATTGACCTCAGTGGCAAACCTAAGTAAAAATAGATTTCAATTAAGAGAAATCTAAAAAGATCACATTTTATTTCTTGCAGATATATCTAGATATTTACATCTGAGCTAAATAGGACCACTAAAATTTGTTTCTTTCTTCAATCAATTACAATTACTTTATGTATTCACTTTGTTTTTCATGTTTCAGGTATGTTTTAAACATTTTTGTTAGGCTACTTTAAGTCTGGTGGTGTTGTTTTGCTTTTTGCAGAGATGTTAAAAGTAGTACATACTAGATTGAGCGGCATGCTTTTAAACTGTGTGTCCCTTCTCATCGGTGTGTCTGAGGAAGTGACTTTTGTTCCCTACCGGGCCATAGTTATTCTCCTGAGGTACAGTGGTTGTATTTCTCTTTACACCTTCACTGCCGGGAAGGTCACTAGTTTCAGTAGTCCCTGTAGGTTTTCACATGAATAAAGATGTACTAATAAAAAACTTTAAGAATATCTAACTCCTTGAATACTAACTCTATTTAAAATACTCATTTTTGTCAAGTAGCATTAGGCCTGTATATTTACTCAAAAATTACAAAAGAATGAATAAAAGAAAAACATTGCCTTATAGAATCGTAATGCCCTTTTTTTTTCTGATTTTTCTTATCAAACAAGCCTTCTTTTGTCATAACTTTTAAGAAATGTGTTTGCTACTGTGTAACTGAATGACAGCTGCAAGAAAGGGCAGGCGATGGGTCCCAAATGTCTGGTGTGTGTGACAGTGACCATTCCTACCCTTGACTTTGGCTTCCTTACAAATTCCACTGGACAAGATAACCAAGCACATCAAAACCTCTGAAGAAACCAGAGTCAACTCTTCTGGAGAAGCTATCGCAATTTTCCTTACTATGTGATTCTTAAGCCTCCATTTTGGAACATGAAAAAATTTCCACTGACTATAAATATCATTTTGTTTAATTTGTTTCAAATAACAATCCTGGTGTTTTACTATAATTCAGGCCTATTTAAGAAATTCATGACCGAAGCATTCAAGAATTATGGAAGAAAATCAAAGAATGAAGAGATAAAGATTGTAATTAGGATTTTCATACAATTTGATTATTATTTCACTCACAATCAATAGATGGAAATGAGATGAGCAAATGATTCTCACAACGACATCTATTGGTTCTTAGAAGCTAATTCATTCACGACCTACTTCCTCCACGATATTGAACATTGAGCAAAAAGAATTAATAAAATAAGAGATGCTGTCTGAAGTAGAAGATTATAGTTTAAGCATACTTCACAAGTAAATTTTCAGGGCAGTGACATTCCAGTTTTAAACACAAAGTTTGCCCTATGACTTACTAAAAAGATGATACCGACTTGACTTTATGGAATGTCTTATGTTTATGTCATAGGATCACGTTATGAATTTCTTAAAAGAAACCACTCATGACTGAAATTAAAGGAAGGAGCTATTTTGAAATAATAAATAAATAAATAAAATAAAATGCTTAAAAATACGGTTTAAACCTATTCTATTCAAGATAATTGTAATATTAATGGTAAATAACGATAACTAATTATCCTTATGATTTTGTGGAAATATATTTTTAGTGAATACATATACTAAAGTGTTAGTTATTACTATCACTGGTACTATGAAGATTTTGTCAGAATTACAAACCAATATTTTATATGCACGAGCCCAAAGAAATTATTCTCATTCTATGTATCACATCCACAGTGAAGATAAACTTCACAGTGATGTTGCATAAGTCATATCTTTTATCCACATTATTTGATGGAAAGTCAAGGAAATCATTCGATCACATGAATATATAACATCTAAAATCACACATCATTTTTGTCACTCTATAAAGAAGAAGCTATAGATCAGATAATAGAAAAATTTGACCTATAGAATGATTCTGAGACTTGTTTAAGAAAGTTCTTCTTTTCTTCAAGGAGTCTGAACTCTTGGAGGTTGTGCTTTCTTTAATCACTTTCCAAAAACAATCACATTCCTTTCTTTCGGGTTTATTCTAAGAGGAGAAATTTGGAGGATGAAATTTGAGTTCATTAATCTCCTCCATAGTTATGATGGTTATGAAAAATCAGAACCTTAGACTTTGTGGGAGAATTCTGGTATTAAATGTCTCTTATCGTGTCAATTTAACACAAAACCTGCAACTTCATAATTTCACAAAAATATTTGTCAATTTGGTGTTTCTACCTAGTTTTAAAAGATTTGAATTACTTATACTGGAGTTGGCTAAACATAAAAAATATTTTCTGTGCATTTATTGGGTTAAAATGATTCAACCTCACATTCGGAGAGTGAATCTGGGATAGAATTAGCACAGTGGGTCTCTTTAATACCTGAATTACACTTATTCATATGAGTTGAAATACAGGAAAGTAGCTTTGTACAGATAATGAATCGCATGATGTAAGGGGATGGATATTTCCTTTGCTGAAATCTCACACACCATTTTACATATAAAATGGAAGAAATAATTAATGGTAGGGAAGATTTTCTTTGCTCCTCTGTAGTAGGAATAAACTCTAGGAAAGTATATTGCCAGTCTACATTGACTGTATTTTTCTAACTTCAATTGTTAGATTGGTAAATATTAGCATAGCTATACTTAGACGATGAAGAGTATTTGGAATTTTTTTCCATAATTGTGTTTTGATTTTGTGATAATCTGTTTCTAAAATATTATTGAATAGTACCAAACTTAAATGCTGTCATCAAGGTCATGCCCTTAATCAAAAACTGAAAGGAAAGAAAAAGTAAGAACAAGAAAAGAAAGTGACAATAGTTACTATGTATAACAAAAGTTGATTGCCTACTCTGCTTGAATTTATTCAATGTGTCTTCAAATTAAATGCAAAGGTAAATCTGCCCTTTCATGATTCATGTTTCCATATGTCATGCAGATTTGTTATCCTCGATGCTGTTACCCAACTCTGTAATATTATCATAATCTAACACATATACCTTAATTACTGTTCTTAGATACATGGAATCAAAAGTCATGAAATTTCTAACATTTTCAAAGCATTTATAATTCAAAAGACATCAATAATTACAAACACGATTGTCAACATAATTGCAGATTCAATATATAATTGAATATCATTTTTATAACCACATTCAATATATGTGTCATTATTCCTAGTTTAGAGATGGAAAAACTGAATCTTCAAAAGATAAATTGTCTTATTGAAGCCCATTCAACTAAGTAGCCCGATGTGATGTGACTTCAAATGAGAATATCTTATCTCCCTATTCCCTCAATTCTAGTCTAATTCTTTTTTTGATCTATGTTTATTGAGAAATGCAAAGCAGTAAAAGATGCAAGTCACTAACCATACTACACTCAGGGGACCAATTTTTAGATTAAACCTCACTGGAATAAGACATTTCTATCCACAGAAATAGCACAATGCGTCATTACCTTATTAATTTGCAGTGTTTAAAAATAAACAACTTTTCCTCTTCCTTTTTTGCTTTCCTTCAATAAATACTAATAGTACATTAAAATCCATTTGGAAAAGTATCTAAAGTACAAGTACAGTATGTTTTTATATTTTCTGCAAGAAAGCATGTAGCAAAGTACAAATGGTATTAGATTACAATCTCTATAATTTAACAGCTGCTGGGCTTCATTCAAGAATTATACAGCTGTTATGTTTGACGGAGGACTTTGGTATGATCTTTGTGGGCTTAATTTACATTTTGTCATATCTACCGAGGACTCCATTATGTGAAGAACAGGATGTAAAAGAAACACTATTAAGAATTCTCAACTTTAAAAAATTATTTTATGTAAAACCTTCCAAATGTAGAACTTTCTGTTTGTCTGTGTATGCAGTTCTAACATAACTAGCTTGAATTTACATTAACGTTAAAGTCTAGTGTCTGATGTTACTGACTCAAATGTAAATCCATGGACATGTCTTTTAATTTGTAATCAATTTTCTTATTATTGTCTTTGAAAGTGATATATTTTTATCTATTACAAAATACTATAAAATCACAGCAATTAGTAGATACATAATGACTTACTTTCATGAAGTTAAATATATAATAGAAGGATTTTTATAATAAAGCACAATTGAATTGTTGGAAAGGCTATGTATTTTTTAAATGCTTCTCTTTAGTTTCATTAAAACAAATAATTTATCAAAATGTTTTATTAACAATGGAAGTAGACACAATAAAATTCATGTTTATAATTATTGCATTTTGAATGCTTTTTCTCTAATTTAATTAGAAATATTGAAAGCATGCCTTAACATGTAAATGATGATGGAGCCTAGTTTCTTATTAGATTGAAGACAAATCATTCCTCAAAATTGTAAATTGTTTATCTTTTTTTCTTTGTATATAACATAGGTAAGTAAATTTATAATTTGAAAAATTATATACAGATATATACAGTGTTAACATTAGGTAATTTCATCATAGAACCAATATGGTATTCTAATATTAATTAATATCTACTGCATGTCAAGTTTTTATATAAGTTTACAGTTACATCTGGCTTTTTATTTGACTTTTGTCTCATAAAATGGAGTCAAGTAATAGTGTCTTGCATTTCGATACAATATGAATATCTACAATAAAATATATTTTATAATACAATTATAATACTTTAACTTTAATTTATAGCTTCTATGTCCTAAAATCATAGTTAAAGAAGAATTTCAACAAACATTTTACAAGTAATTGATAAACACTAGGATTGATTATACTCAACAACTGTGTCATTTCTAATGTATATAAACAGATAGTATATACAATAAAATTATTTCCCCAAACCAAGCGTAAACCTAGTGATATCATCTCACATGCCTTTTATGTCTCTTTACTGTACTTTAAACATATTTTAAAAAGTTTTAGGAAAGTGGTGCATTTCATATATCACAAGTAATGACCAACGAAAACAAATGTAATTCCATTTTGTGACAACACACTGACAAGAGAAATAACTCCTACATAGAGAAAAACATAACCAGCCGTATGGTGTATCAAATCATATGTAAGATAGCCAGAACGGGAGGTCTAGTTATCTACTAGAGAAATAACATTCTTTGACTTTTTCCAGCTTACACAGCCACAGTTTCAAAGGCAGTAAGCTGGCGTGAGAACTCCCGCCCTCGGTACACTCACCCACTGTCAGCTGGCCCGTGAGCTGCCCCATGTGATTTCTTGCATTCACTGTTACATTCCTGTCAGACTGTAAGACCAGTGGACTGTCCTGGGAAACATGTATGAAAGAAATAAATTAAACAGAGAATATAAATGTAGTCAAACTAAATTACACTGTATTTGTTAGGGTTTGGTCAAAGCTTTTTAAGGAGTTCGGTAACAGTTTTAACATTCCAAACGTCTGCTGAAGAATGCTAAAGAAGAGGAGTGCATTAGAGGAATCATTTGGCACAATAGCTATGTTTTAATTTTCACGGGTGAGCATGAATTATTTGATGCAAGCTTTTTTAACTTTGCTGAATGTGGCAAGGCAAAAGTATACTACAATCTGTCTCCTCCCCTCTCCCAGGGGTATATATGTCTGCTTGCACAGATATTTCAAATGCAGTTCCAATGAAGCGGCCCCTTTTAAAGTTAAACTTGGAGCTTTCAGATCTCTGTGTAAATAACATCTTCTCAGAACTGTCTCCTTTGATTACTGCAACTACAGATTCATTCAATCTCACTAGTAGTCTCCATTTTATTCAGAGTGCAAAGCATGGGACTGTATACAGTTGCTCACATTGTGTTTATTTGGGTGTTTTGTTTGCTGGCTTTTCCTTTTTAACTTTATTATATCATGAGGGTAAGTCAGCATGATAGGGTCCAGGGCAGTCTCTAGTACCTTGTTCCACATTATTTATTTGTAGTATTGCAGGAAAGCATTTAGTAAGTGTTCAAGTTAAAAGTCCATGCTAAAAAGTCCATGAAACTGACAATACTTGGATAGCTACCTTATGAAGAAATGCTCTATGACTCATGGAATGTCAGAGACATACAGAACATAAAATATTTTCCCGTACTTTTTCTTTTAAATTATATAATTCTGGTTAGATGTTGACTTATACCTCTAACTTAACAATTTCACAGTAAAATAGTCCACACATGATATTACTACTTAGGCATCTTCGCAGTAGTTTTTTTTTTTTTTTTTCCATTATTGACTTCGGAAAAGTAAGTTGTAATCAACTATATTTTCAGTTTTACATTAAAAAATGAAAGTAGGGTGATCATTTACAATTTCTCTATCCATCCATGGAAAATGATTTTTTTTTCCTTTTGCAGCACGGGGGATCAAATTCACAACCTCACACCTGCCAGGCAAGCATTTAAACCACTGAGTCAAACTCCCAGCTATATATTTTTTTTTTTTTTGAGGCAGAGTTGCACTATGTAGTTCAAGCCGGCCTTGCTACATTGTAGCCCAAGCCTGCCTTGAACTCACAACACTCCACCTACCTCAGCCTCCCAAGTGCTGGGATTAAAGGTGTGCACAACCACACTCGGCTAACGATCAAAAATAATTCTGAGAACTTATTCTGTAGCTTTCTGTAGATAGGGACATTTGTGTAATCAAAATCTTATCTGCCCACTTGGATCTTGCCTTCTAGATAGTGAAATTTTGTGAAAATATCCTCCAAAAGGATTCTTAACACAGAGGTGGTATAGGACTTTTCAATTTTGTCATTATACAAGAATGTAAGAATATTAGCTGTGTAAATACTCTTTCCAGATTAGGGTACTGAATTTGTGATTTTTATTTACATAGAAAGACTGCATTTTTTCCAAAGACTCTCTCGGTCCCTTCTGACTACATGCAAAGAGCTAAGCAAAGATGCACACACACACACACACACACACACACAAATCCATTTTATTTTAAAAGTGAATTTTGATGGTGTGTACAAACTGAGACTTTATTGAACTTGAGGTTTGTGAGTAATTTTCCATAGTTTGTAGAATATATTCACTGTTTTGAAACAGGCTTATGAAACCTAATACAGTTTCTTATCAAAGCTTAATTCTTTCTGCCTTAAGCATCTTTTTCTGTATTTTGAAAAAATCATGAATTTCCATAGGTACACCTAGGCCTCAGACACTCATCTTTAAAAATATCTGAAATAATTTAAACAAATTATATCATTCCTTTTAAGTGAGATACCCAAGTACTGATCGCAGAGTAAGAAATAGTGACAAACGTGTCTAATACTGTCAGGTCACTGCCATCTCTGATAATAACACAGAGAGGCACACACACAAACACATGCAGACACATTTACATTCAGTGTTGGTGAAATTTTAAAAAGAAGCTCTGAATTAAATAAAATTAATTTGAGTATAAGAATTAAGACACTACAAAGCAAACTTTAGTGCAAACATTGTGAAAAAAGTATATCTGTTGAATATTCATTCATGTTTTTTTCAATATTTATGATATATATGGCTGCTGTTTAGTTTTAAAATGGATGATATATTATCACTTAAATTGCTGCATATTTGAACATAAATTTCTGTGTTCCTCAGCATAATAGAAAAGAATGAACATTTTATATGTGTACTTTTTGGGTTATGTAACCATATTAAAGAAATGATTGGTTTAATAAATATGTTCAGATAAAAGAAAAGTCAATTTGAAAAAGCAATAGGTATTTTACCTAATTTGATGGTGAAATAGACTACACCTGCATTGAAAGCTTAATCCCTGTGCATCTTTGTCTACAATACAGCACTTCATATTTAGTCTAACCATAGGGATCTTATTGAAGTTTTATCCTTGATATGATTCCCTTCACTTTATATTATTCCACTAAATTTCCTCTCAGAATTAAAATTTTATATCCAGATTAAAATTTTACTATGATAGCAATTCTAATCTCTTTACTTACTGAAAATAAAAACACACAGCTATCAGAGGTAATGAGTAATTCTCTTCACTGTATTCATCTGGACAAAATTATATTATTATGCTATACTGATTTGTTAAAATGAAGTGAACTGAACTAAAACTAAGTAACTATTCTTGATTTAAAAAAATCATGCACATACAAGCATCATTTTCATCAATAAGCTACATCTCTTTTTTTGCATTATATATCAACACAGTGATATATTTGGACATTAGAATCATTAATCATACATTTTATAGAAAATTTACTCAGTAATTATTAAAATGCACATATGTGATAAAATATGCATGATGAAAATGATGGCTACTACTTTAGTCATCTAATTGCAATATAGTGATAAGCAATACCTGAGACTGGTACCAAAAATACTTCAAGAAACTGCCACCTATCCAAAATGGTTGACACTAAAAATAGTTCTTCTAAATAAAGACCTCAAATCTCATTAGATTTTCTTTATCATGTTCTGTTGTAATCAAGACTTGCAAGGAGAACAATTACATACAAGGCACAGAATTTATAATACTGTTTTATGATGGTTACTCAGAGTTAAACACAAGAAAGTGCAGGAAATCTGTCCACAACACTAAAGAACCAGAATATTCAGCTACAGGCCTGGATCCCACAGCAGTGTTCTGCGTGAGTCCAGCTGAAGACCCAGAGCCCATGATAATGCCTCCCATGAGTTCAACTGGAGGTCTAGAGTCCATGACAAGGACTCATGCCAGTCTGTTTTGCGGATCTAAGCTTGGAAGGCCCAGAGTGGTGGAAGCTAGAAAGTCTATGTCAGCAGGGTGAAAGAACTGTGACAGTAGGTTGAGGGTTCTACACTGGAACCAAGAAGTCACATTCAAAATGAGGACCAGGGCTGCCCTGAAAAGTACCACAGTCACCCTCAGCGACAATGAACTCCTGAGCTCTCCCAATGATAACAGTAGAGTACATGTGTGGAAGCCAGCGTGACAACCTTCTCCTGGAGGTTAAACAGCACACATCTTCCTCTCCAGAGCCAAGACATGATGCTCAGTGTAAGGACCAGAGCTCCCACAAAGTGAACCACAGCCACTCTCAGCGACAAGGTCCTGAGCTCCTCTAATGATAATGGCCGAATCCATATTGGGGAAGCCAGCATGACAAGCTCCTCCAGGAGAACCAATGACTTGAAACAGCAACACTTAGGAAAACCCACAATGCCTTGCTCTTCTTCTCCACATCTCTATTTATGCTGGCAACTTTCCTCAGGTGGGCCATCTACACTCACCACCATGCCAGTTTAGTTCAACTGGTGTTAAGTTGACCACCAGTTTTTAATACATAACATGTTCATTTCACCAATTTCTTCTGTAAGAGAAAATAACTGCCACTAGTGTCTTTTTGCTTTCCATTTTCTTTATTTTCCTTATTCATATGGCTTCGTATTTTATTTCTGTGTGCCAAATTGTAGAAAGCTAGCGTCTAGTTCCAAATATTAAAATATACCTGCTGATATCCTCATGTAGTTTATATTTCCTGAAATCATTAATGGTGAAAAATTATTTGGTAGGTGTTTCTTATGGAATAGGAATATGAATATAAATTCTGTATGTTATTCTGAACAATATAGTACTCTATTTGGTTTTTTTTGTTTTTGTTTTTGAGAAAGTAAAAGTTCATTTTCAGTCTCAAAGACTGCCTCTTTCTTCCAAACCAAGAAATCTACCACATCAAAAATAAGATATTTCAGTTTTCTGGAGTTGAGCAGCATCTTGACCACACTTGAAGATGCAACTACTTCTGCCACTTTTGAACAAACCAACTACAAGATACAGTGAGAAAAGCAAGGTAGTATTCAGTGAGTCTCTTGCGGTCTTTATGCACGCAATCTTAATCTTGAGTCCTTAGTTTTAACTTTGTTAATGGTTATAGAGAAATCGTAAAATAGGTTCTCATCTCAGTACTTTTAGGATAGTTTGTATATGTAAAAAAGGAAAATGTATTTATTATTTCTATTGTCTACACCTTTCTTTATCTTAAATATGTACTGTGTATCTAAGATATATCCAGTTTTCTGCTATCTACTGCATGACAAAAGTAATCAAAAGAGATATACTGCCTTCTGAAAGGAAATTCAAATTCTGGATGGCCATAGGGACAATAAAAGTGACAGTTAAATAAATCATCTAACTAGCAATAAGCTGTTGTGTTAGACATGTTTCTAGCAACATATTCATTATGCTGATAAAAAACTTATGCACCATAGGTATATAAAAATTCAGTATCAGGGACCATTCTTTAGATTCAGATAAGCTGTATAATATCCTAGCAGAAATAGCATTAAGCAGATGAGAATTATTTGTACATTATCAATGTCAGCAGTGTAATAAACACATGTATGAAATCATCTCCTTATGAAGACTTTAAAAATACCCCATGAAGAGTTAAGATCAGAAAGGACTTGTAAAGCAGGTATTGGACCCTGACTGCATAAGTCCTGCATTTGTCAAATACTATATGCTTGACTTAGTTAGCCATTCCACATGTCAGTTCCACAGCTTATTCAACAAAAAAATAGGATCATAGCACATAATTTGTAACTTATTATATAAATTATTGTATTAGAATTGTTTGTATCCTAAAAAATGGTAGACCAGTGCCTAACTTGTATTGTACACACTGTACTTGCTTATATCATTCATTCTTCATTATTGCTATTGTACTTCGCTAAGGATACTTCTGAACACTTTTATTCCTGTACTACATGTGAAGAAACTAGCAGAGAGAGTTTAAGCCACTTGCTTCAAATCACACAACTAACAAATGATGCAGGCAACATTAAGACTTATGAACTACTGTCTAGAATCTGTACTGACATCCATTATGAATACTGCCTACTTCGATGGTCATTTAAATCAACATTTCCTAAAATGCAAACCCACCCATGAAAATGAATGAAAAGCTCAACTGAATGAGATGTGCTTTAAAATTTAAACGGGTCCATGGCTAAAAATTTTTTGACATATACATTGCCTTGGATATATGGATACAAACTCCATACTACTGTCATTCAGATGTTGGTAACATAGTGTTGCTGGTGTTGATTTCATTTGGTTTCCTCACTTTTGGAAGAAGAATTGTCATATACAGTTTCCTACACTGTGCTCTACTCACATATTTCAGAAGGTATCACCTACACAGATGCCCTGGCTTGGTATCCTGAATAAAACATCTTTAATTGTCCATTTTCAGTGTGGGTATTGTGGATTTGCTATGTCAAAAATAAAATTTAGTTTTATCAAACAAGTTTTCTTCACAGATACAAGTTGTTGTATTTTTCAGTAAACCTATAGTACCCTTATAAACTATAATCTTAAACAATATCGTTAACTAATTTTCAGAAACTTTTTCTTGAATACACTTGTTTTGTCTTTCCAAGTTCCAGTCTGCAGTGGAATAGAAACTCAAATCACAATGGCAATGTTCTCATATTGTTTGTACTTTCAGTGTTATTTTTCTTGAATCTATAGATCAAGCATAAAATTTCAACTCTTTCCTAAAAGTAATTTTGAATTATCCCCAGTGGTGAGCATGCCAAAATCATGTTAAGTCTAGAAATTTGTAAGTTAGGATGTGTTTGTTTTCAATTTCACAATTTTCATATAAACTATAAATCACAAAATTCTGTCCATATTTTTCCTGGCCATAAAATACTTAAACATTTTAGACTTTGTAAAAATTAAAACTAATTTTATTTTTATTTAATGCATAATAAAATTATACATATTGATGCAGTGTCACATGTTGTTTTGACATATGGGTTGTGTATTATTTAAGTCAGGTTAAACATACAATCTTCCCAATCATTTATCATTTCTTTGTGATAAAATCTTTCAAAACTCTTTATTTTAACGTTGTGAAATATATAGCACATTATTCTAACATGTATGCACCCTCCTGTGCATTAGGAAATCAGAACTTCATTTCTCTTAGCTACTGTAACTTGGTACCCACTGACAGACTTTTCCCCAGCTCTTTCTCCCGTGCTCTTTCCACACTCTTGCAATCACCATTTTCTTCTCCACGATTCTAAAATCCAATTTTTGTGTTCCACCTATGAATGAGAATGTGCTGTACTTCTCCTTCTGTGCCTAGTTTATTTCAGGTAACATAATGATTTCCACTTTTATCCACATGGTTTCACTTTTATGCTAAATAGTCTTCTATTGTCTCCCTGTGCTCCATTTTCTTTATACATTCATAAATTGATGTACATTTGGATTTCTTCCATTTCTTGGCTTCTGTGGATATGGCTTCAATGAACATGGGCATGTAGATGTCTTTTTGATATGCCAGTTTAATTTCTTTGGTATTCACTCTATAGTGGTACTGCTGGATAGCATGGTAATTCTACTTCTAGTTTGCAAAGACTCTTGCACTCTGTTCTTTGTGATGATTGTACTTTTTATATTCCCAACAGCAGTGTGCTAGCATTCCCTTTTCTGCACATTCTCACTAGCACTTGTCTTCTTAACAATAGTAATTCTTTTTCTTGTTGGTATGTATGACTGTACACCAAACTGTAGTCAACAGATGTGGACAGAATTGATGTAAAACCTTTCTATGCCAGCAGTACACAGACTTGCAAAGTGCTGTCATCTCTATCTGAAGCCATGGAGTGTTATAAATTCACAGGTGGAAAGTATCAACCTTTAAGTGTCTGCAGGCACAGAGCCTCCATTTAAACCAATACCATGAGGTGACGGAGTGAGAGATAGTTTTTGTATCTGGGTTACTCTGTGAGATGCCAGGGTTGTACTGTAAAGTTTAATGCCCTGATAGCATACCCTCCATTCCTGTCCATAGGGACTGCAGTGTTCCAATATTTCTTGTCACCCAACAGCCCTCACTAATGTCTTCATAAGTCTTCCTTGCCTGCGTTATGTGTTCTTTATATTCTTCTTTCTTTAACTGTGTTGACTTTTCTCATAGTATTGACACTCTTTCAAATCATGTCAAGCTAGAGAATTGATCTGAGAGAATGCATTCTAGGCTTACAATATCTAACACTGTGTTTTTCTCTCAGGGATATTTAATCAAAATAATTTCATTTAGACCAAGGACAAGCAAATTTACTTAAAAAAATGATAGTAAGTACATTAGGTTTTATGGGCCGTAGACACTCAGAAGAAAATTTTTAGCTCACAATTGTCATTCTAAAGCAGCTTCAAAGAGAATATGAATGAGCACGACTGTAGTATCATAAATCTTTGCCTTAAAAGGTTGATAACTTCAAGTGCTAGTTTGCTGACTTCTGATCTAGACTGTGTCTCTTGAATTTTAGAATTCAAAGTCCTAGCAGCTATATGTCTAACTTTTTGAAAATAATCTTAATAATATAGTAATAGTATTTTAATGATTTTAGGTTAATATGTAATACCAACCTTGCATTCATTTTATAGAATATTTCATCAAGTGGCAATTATTATTTTATGTTAACTCTAGATATATATTTAATTTTGGTGAAATTCTGCCTATAGTACTTCATGTTTCTCCCAATTCCTGTTTCTCACAATTCATGTTTTGCGTTAGCATTGGAAAAGTATTTTATTAGCACTTCACTGTTCACAAAATTTACACATGGAATTCACACATGTACTGCTTCTTCCTTCATTCTATGTTTCATAGCTTTTTAACTTTCATATTTTCCACCCTCTTATTTGTCTAATGGATGGTATTTTGGGGCTTTCTAATTTATGTTAGCAATGTTCCATTCAGCTGTGTTAGTTGTTAACTTATTCATTAAAATATGGATTTATGGATATGTTTGCAATTAATTTTATTGGTACACTTTAGATTTGCATAATGATCACATTCATTATAGGGAATTTGTACCTACACATAATATATCTTGATTCTGCTTTAGAATATGTTTTAAGAAAGTCTCATTTGGTTATTTTTTCAATTTTGACTGACCATATGTATTAATTTTCAAAAATTGATCTCTTCTTATTCCACTACTTAATTCTCAATCATTTTATATCCTATCTTAAAATTCCAATTGCTGAAGTAATTGGAAGATCTAAAATAGTGAATCATTGTTTCTATTAAATTTAACTTATCGCATTCCATTTCCTTAGTCATTATTTGTTTAGTTTATAGTTATATGAAAGAATTCCCAGGACCCTGAATTAGGGAAGTATTCTTCCAAATATTTGCAATTGTTCATGTTAAGCATAGGACACTAGAAATTTGGGGATATAATATAAATTTAAGAATGTAAGAAATTTTAAGAAAACTCCAGGATGTAATAAAGGTAATGGTTTTATGTCCACTTTGCTATTCAAATGGTCAGAATTCCCAACAATTTTAAGGTGTAGAAATGGCTAATAGTGTCTGAATGAAACTGATAAAAGTTTTCATATCAGCTTTAAAATTTTTTGCTTTGTATTTATTTGGCCTTGCAATATTTCCATTATCTCTGACAATTTTGTCATTCTAATAAAATGCATAGATCTTTTAATTTATGTCATAACTTTATTGCCTGTGGATCTTTATTTCAGTATTTAGAATTTGTAAATTTAGTAGAAGCCAAATCTTTACTAGTTACTATTCTATACATAAACAATTAAATAATCATTGTATAAAAACACTAAATGTGCCAGGGAGAATAGGCAGAACTCTTAAAAAGGTGTAGGCAAAGATTTTATGAACAAAACTCTGATCACACAGGAAATAATACAAAAATTCAATAACTGGGATCTCATCCTATTAAAAATTTTAGCACAATGAAATCAACAACAGGGTGAAAAGATAAACCACAGAATGGGAAAAAAATACTTAGCCAATTGTCCTTCAGAAAAAAAGACATAAAGAATTGAAAAAAGTCAGAATCTACCCTCAAATTTAAAGGCCAAATCTAGAAATGCACATCTAAATGAATGCACACTTCTCAGATGAAGAAATATGAATAGCAAATAAATACATGAAAAAATGTTCAACATCATGGATCATTTGAGGAATACAGATTAAAACTGAGATTCCGTCTCACTCCAAAAGATTGGTTGTCACCAAGAAATCGATCAATTATAAATGCTGGAGAGTCTGCAGGGAAAGAGGAACCATTTTGGCGGGAGTGTAGACTTGTGCAACCACTGTGGAGATCAGAACGGAGACTCCTCAAAAAACTAGGATTTGAAGTCCCAATTGACTCAGCTACTCCCTTTCTGTTTACCCTCATGGAAGAAAATATCAAACCACAGTGATATAAACACACCCATGCTTATAACAGCATAGTTTGTGATAGCCAGATATTGGAAACAAGATGCCAATCAACCAAGGAATGAACAAAAAACATGTGGGTTTTTAAAAATATAAATTGGAGTATTAGTCAGCAATAAAGAAGGATAAATTTGAAGTATTTCTAGGCAAATGGATGCAACTTGAGATCTTTTAAGTGAAACAAATCAGACTCACATGAGTAAACATCACATTCTCTCCATGGTGTGAGAAACTGAAAGAGTAAATAAGGACCAAAATATACAATGGATATTGTGTAATGTGAAGAAATTGTTCAAAAGGAAAGAGGAGCAAGGGTGGGGAGGAGAAGGAAGGAAGTGAAAGAAAATTTTAAAAAGTATATGATAGAAACAAAGCTTTGTACAGAGGAAGGGGAAGATGGGGTGAAGGGAGGAGAGGGAATTGGAAAAAAAGAGGAATCAAAATGTGTCATGTACAGGAACTAATTCTCAATAGTGAAGATGATCATTATGTATATCTAAAATGTACCAATCAATTAAATTAATAAAAATACAAAGGAAATAAGCATAGAAAGAACTGAGAAGAAATCAACATAAAATAAACAATGGTAGTTTTTTTAAGGATACAGTGGCGATTAAACTTGAAGTAAGAGTACATTAGTACCAAAAAACATATATTTAAATCTCTTTCGAAAAACTGTGAGGGTGTGCTTGTGTGTGTGCACATGTGGGGCTGCGTGAAATTTGATTTTGCTTATAAAAATGGCCAGATCAGAGACAAAATGAATCAATTATGGTACACTGCTATAAAATAAAGATACAGTCACAGCATTTATTTGGTTCCTGGCCTCACCCACAACAAAAATAGATTCTAACCGTATTTCCAAGACAGACTAATGGATTGGTACTTTAAGAAAATAATTTTTTTTCTTTTTTGCGGCACTGAGGATTGAACTCACAACCTTGCGCTTGCCAGGGCAGGCGCTTAAACTGCTGAGCCAAACTCCCCAGCCCTGGTTTTTTTGAGGCAGGGTCGCACTATGTAGCTAGACCGGCCTTGCGCTCACGTTGTAGCCCAAGCCTGCCTCGAACTCACAATGCTCCACCTACCTCAGCCTCCCGAGTGCTGGGATTAAAGGCGTGCGCCACCACGCCTGGCTGAAAATAATATTTTTGAATGCCTAAAAGCTAATTCATTATTTTGAATTTTTTAAATGAGGGAGAAAGTTTAATAAGTTATTTTGCAAAAGAATTTATCTATGTTAAGACAGAAAAGTAGTAGAAATTGTCAACTATAATAGACTAACAGTTGGAACATATTATAAAAGGACTTTTCTATCTAGTTATAGAATGAATGATATTGAGAAACCAATAAACCATTTCCTACTTGTGAAGTAATTATAGGATTTTTTGAAATATTTCTATGTACGTTTTTTCCTTAATGTTTTATTTTCTATTAAAAATAAAACAAAAAAAGATATAATCTGAACATCTAAAGAGGAAAAAATAAAATATTTATACTTTTTAAAAACACTGTTACTTCCAAAAAGATATTAGCTGTGTTATAATCTTAGATAATGCTGAAGTAGTCATTAAAATCTGCAAATACATTATGGTAACCACTGTTGTTTAACTATTGTTTTTGAAGTCCTGTATTGCTTCCATTGTTTTGTTTTTAATGGTTTTATTCTGTACTATTTTGTTGATTTTATTATACCTAGTGGTAGGGGCAGTTATTCTGAAGATAACAAGATAACAAGAAGATAAGAAGATTTCCTTTTATCATTTTTGAAGTCATGTGCCATGTTCATTATTTTGTTTTGATTGACTCTATTCTGTTTTTATTTGTTTGGTTTTATTCTCTTAAAAAAATTTAAAAAATCTACAAATGGTACAAAAGGCCTTTTAAACCATCAGACACAAACATTTCCAGGTACTTCTCTTTTTGCTTGTCCTTAGGGCTGAAACCTGAATTTTGGTCTGAGTTTCCTAGTAGTTAAAGGAAAATAAAAATTTTATGTCATAAAAATTTCATTACATGATAGAAACAAGAAAACTTGTTTGGATAAATATTGTCACTCAATAGTAACATTTCAGATTCTCTCTCTCTCTCTCTCTCTCTTTCTCTCTCTCTCTCTCTCTCTCTTTGATTTCAGTGTACTCCTTGAAAGCATCTGCTTCTAAATTCACCTGAATCAAGGGATGCACTGCGCTGTGTACATGGAGGCTCACCTGTCTTGATGCTATTGGATCCACACTTTGTGTAGTATGGAAAGAGTCAGTTTCCGTTTAGGGAAGATATAATTGAAGCAGTCAGTGAATTAATTACCAGACTGTTTTAAAGTGTGTTAGCGTGTGGTCCATTGGTAGCTTCATATTCCTCTAAATATTGTTCCATCTCTCATTCTTCCCATGTATAAGTTATATATAACTTTGTTGTCCCTGAATCGTTCTCATAATGAGGTATTTTTTTAGATTTTTCCTTTTTTCTGCTGACCACGTATAGAAATGGAATGAATATGTATATTTATTACTTGAGAAAGTAAAACATTTAATTTTACCCTTTGTCTGTAGGAGGAGTTTGTAATGTCTGAGATTCATTATTCTAGATACAAGTATTCAATTTAATAAAGCCATAGGAATTGTAGAGACATAATCTGTACTCTTTTATATTCATATTCTATGCTGAAAATTCTTCACTTCAAAGAAACTGTGCATTTGCAAAAAGTTCAAATTAACTACCAGATTTTGGAAATGAAGTACTAGAACTAACACAGTCATAATTCAGTTCCTAGCTGGGTGTGGTGGTGCAACCCTTTAATCCCAGCACTTGGGAGACTGAGGTAGGCGGAGCGTTGTAAGTTCAAGGCCTGCTTGGGCTACAACACGAGCACAAGGCAGACTTGAGCTACATAGTACGACCCTGTCTCAAAAAAGTAGGGCTGGGAGTTTGGCTCAGTGGCTTAAGCACCGGTCTAGCAGGCGCAAGTTTATGAGTTCAATCCCCTGTGCCGCTAAATAAATAAATAAATAAATAAATAAGGTAAAACAAAATTCAGTTCCTGTTATCTCTCTACATGAGTGGTTTTGAATGTACTTCCAGTGGGCATGGGGTGGGGAGGTGAGTTCTGTGCTCTTCACAACTGGTGCCATGTATTTCGTCTTCCCTTTCCTCTCTTCCCTGCCTCTTTAATGTCACGTTACCAGACCACACAACCCACTATTCTTACTTGCTCATTCCAGGAGGTGTTTAAAACCCTTGGCTCACCTAAGATCATGCTGTCAGGAACCATTTCAGTCAAAATACTGTGATTACATTTACCATCCATATGATCAGACATTCTGAACTGTGGGTCCTTGATTTGTCCTCCTATTATCAGAATAATTTCTTTCCTGGTCATAATAAGAATTTGTCATTACTGATCAATGCAATTCTTCTACATATCCTTTCCAAGAATATCACATTTTCTAATCTTTGAACAGTATCTTAAAGAAATTTCTTCTGGGTTGAGATAAGAGCACAGTTAATGACAGATTCAATTGATAAAAATTATTTGCTTTATTATTATTAAAAAAGAAATGTAAAACAAAAACAAAACAAAAGGAAACGTACAAATTCATCAAAAAGACTAACAATTTGAAATTATTAAACATATAATATTTCAGTGTTTTTCTTTAATGAATTATGTATGTAATTCTTTTTCCACAATCTGTGAATTAATGTAACTTTTTGATGAAAAAGGTACAGTATATGATATATGTGGCCTGTTCCTGCCGCTGGTCTGCACAAACTTACCACCAATCAGCTAACATCCCCTATGAGAGACTGCTGTTTCTGCTCCTCTCCCCGGATACTGCCCTCCCCTTTTTCCCTATTGGCCCACACCCACTATGCGGACCTAAGTCTGCCTAGATACTGTCCCCTCATTGGCTCTCACTCCCTATTGGCCCGCGCCCTCTATATAGCCTGCTCCACTTCCACATTAAACTGGATCTGCGCCATCAGCCTGATCTCCGCATCTCCTTTGTGGCGTTGGTGCGGTCCTGCCTGGAGTAAGGCCCATCCGGCCTCAATATATGGTACTTTCCTGCAAAATGCATGGAGTGAGAAATGTTTTGTAGTAATACTTAGGCAGAAATGGAGATTTAGTATAAAAATTATGCTTAATTTTTTAATACTTTTTGAAGCATATCTGAAAAAATTGCATAACACTGATTTATCATCAACACAACATCTTATGATTATTCAGTTTAGTACACGCTTCAATAAGGAGCTAATGTAAAATCAGTTAATATGCAAAATGTGCTGATATTTCTTCATTAGAATTATGTACCCCTTTCTGGGGGGACATGCATTAAAATATTTACTTAAACAAATTAAATGATTCTTTATTATACCTATTAGTCCTTTTGAGGAATGACTTGGCTTGAACTGATCCTATTTGGGAAAAGTTTAGGACATTCATAGATGTTTGAAGCTTTTGATGTGCAAAATATAGGGTTTTTTGCATGCTTTGTCAGTATTTTACCATAATCTTGTACTTAAAGGTTTATTTTGTTCCATTTCTGAAACATGTCTGCCTTGAAACCTATTACTAACAATGATACGAGAGAGATACAAATAGAATGCATGGGTTTTCCCGTGTAATCATTGACTGTATTTCCTTTTTTAACGTATCTCTTAGTCAGGAAAAGATGCAGCCTTTAAATCTAGTCAGGGATTGGAGAATGGGAGAGTTGGAAACAGAACTTGTTAGCTCTCTTACTCTACTGTTCCATTAGATACCTCTAACACAGGGCATCTGGGCTTTCTCAGAATGTTTAACTTGTCTAAAAACTGGTGTGGTGTCAAACACCTGTAACCCCAGCATGCAAGAGGCTGAGGCGGGAAGATCACAGTGAGTTCAATGTCAGCCTCTGCTACATAGTGTGTTCAAAGCTAGGTCAAACTACATTGCTACAAGTCTCCAAGTAACAGAACAAACAGCAAATCAAAAAAGAAACAAAGAAACAAAATTCCTAGCTTGTTTCATGTTTAATAAAACATCACATATATAGAGACATTTTTCTCTATATATTTGTACATATTCTCTCTCATATATATATGAATTCGATTAGGAGTTTTTGATGTCCAGCTTAGAAATTTTGTATGCTTCCTTACTAAAGGTTTTAAAATTCCAAAACAGTACACCATACATATAAAATCCCAACTGTTATTTGAAGAACACTTGCTTTTCCTATACCCAACCCCTTTAAAACTCTCCATCAGATGAAAATCTCTAAGTTTTTTCTGTATCAATGTAGATGCATAATTCTCAATGTGAACATGAGAAGCATAGGCAAATTGGCCTTTACCTAATTGTACATCAGAAACTGTGTCATCAAACTAAAGTTTACTTCCATGCAATTTAAACTGATACATATATGACATATCATATATCGTATATGTATTATACATTATCTATATTTGTGTGTGTGATTTCTTTGTTAATACCTTTCAAATAGTTATTTAATTCCACTTTAAAGTAGTCAAAACAATTTAATGAGTGACTGATATAACATAAAACCATATTAAATGAGTTTCAATTTTCTCTTTAGAACTATTTTAAAAACATTTTCTACCATTCTTTTCTAAAATCACCTTAAGAAATTTCATATAACAAACTTTTTTACTAACTTAAGCTAACAAGCATTTTCTTTCTTTTAACTACTGATTTCCTTTGTTTTAGAAATTAGGATTACATAACCACTTTTAAGTTTCAATGCTGAAATCAAAATAAAAGTTGAAGTATAAACACTAAAAAGTAGATGTGTTTGTGTTTGTATTAGTTCCTCTCTTACCCAAATTTTATTCTTAATTTGTTACATGTCTGACTTTATTGGTATCTTCATGGGTTTTTCTCTACTTTTTACCTACTTTGTTATTTTTGTTATATTTTCTGAATGTATAAATAGAAACAATTATTCATAATAGTTTAAATCACTTTCATGTGTGCATAAGATATTTAATATAAAATAATAAATGGTGTGCCAATTTAAATTAATTCCAAGCTATCTTGAAAATTTAGAGATAAGTTTATAGACATGTCTAACAATTCAGAATTAGCAAAGGAATAATTAATTTCAATATTCCTTTGAACATGAAATGGCAGAGAACTTTGGCAGTTTGGTAAAATCCTTGGCTAATATTTTGCATGGTATGAGGCATTAAAATAGAAAACAACCTTAGTATTAAGGTATTAAAAATAAATACCCTAGTTACTAGATTATATTTCTTGGGTACTATCTTATATCCTAGCAGATAATATAGACATTAATAAGTATTTATATATCTAATGATTATTTGAGCAAATGTTTTTCTCTCTTTATCATAGTTATAAGAGAAACAAATAAAAAGGTAGGCCTCTCCTTGGGAAAAAAAGGCATTATTTTTCCAACTCAGAGTTTTTTCAGGATACTAAGTTAGACCATTTATCACCAGGCTGGCATGTTTCATTAGAGGGTATAATGTATGGTGCTCTTCACTGTGTAAGCTTCCACCATGCTCCTTTCCTGAATTTCTGGGAATCGTCTGACTTATTGGAGTGTTCATGGCTGAAAGTCAAAACTAAACTTCAAAAGATAGGTCATAATTCTAGACAGGATACAGAAAATCAGTTGACATTCTGAAAGTGCTAGGATAACTCATTAGAGAAAAACAAAAGAAGATTTGTGTTATGCTTTGTAACTGGATGTCCCCCCTAGAGCCTCACGTGGTCATGGGGCAGAATTTTGGGAGATGACTGAATCTGAAGTTTGTGATTGGTTCATTGTCTACCGCAAAGATTGGGGATATGAGTGGTATACCAGTACTAGGGTAGATATCCTGCATACAGTATAAAGTGGGAAAAGAGGCTTGATTCTTCCCCTTTGCTCTTGTTGCTCTGCTATCTCCTGCTGCCATGAACTGTTGCCTCTTACCATGTCACCCTCCCTTGGAGTCAGCTGATTATGGACTGAAACTTCTACAAGTTGTGAGCTAAATAAACCTTTCTCTCTTTAACTTTGGGTGTTGGGTATTATGTCCCAGCAAGAAGAGAAAAGTAATTAAGACAATTTGTTACTTTGCATAAAATAAATACTAAGGTTATTGTAACTGATGAATTAAAATACACCCAAATAGTGGAATACTGAGTTCTTATACTGAGCTCACTGGTATTGAGTGTATGCAGTGTACCATCTTTCCTGGACCAGTATGATATTCTCCTGGTCACTT
>RJWM01015783.1:0-46890 GCA_004363535.1 Dasyprocta punctata | reverse complement strand
GAAAAGGGTTGTCCAGGATCCCAATATCATTCCAGTGCCATGTGGTGAAGTCTGCCCTGGCCTCCTCACCTAGTTTGCTCCTCTGTCTGGCAGGTGGTGGGTTATCACGCTGTCTCCGAGGCTCTTCCTGGTTCTGGAATCTGAGGTTTTGAGTCAGGAGGAGCTGATCTGGCTCCTGTTTCCTCTCTGATTTCAGACTTTCCTTCTCCTTCCTGGACTCCCGTCATGCTGTCCTGTTCCTGGGACACACCAGGCATGTCTTGCCCTAGGACAATCACCTGGGCTGTACTTCTGCCTGAAAAGCTTGTCCCCAGATGTCTTCTTGGCTCTTGCTTCACTTCCCTCTTTACTTTAAGGTCTCTTTCTCAATGGATCCTGTTCTGATTCCCTGAGTCTGTCCTTCTCAGGTCCTGATCTTCCCTCCCCTATTCCTTTCCCTATGCCCTTGACTTCTTCTACCATAGCACATCTTTCCTTTTTCTTTTAAAAATCCTTGTACTGTACAACAATGTTTCCCATGCAACAGTGTGCTGTGTTACACTGGCAGTGCCTGCAAATAGCTTTTGTTTACTGGGTCTACTGATTGCATTAACAGGCCACCCTGAGTGACAGATCTTCAATGGGGAGGTTTGTATCAGCACACTCTGATGTTGGCACAGTGACAAGATTGCCTGATGATGCATTCTCAGAACACACCCCTGTTGTTATGTGATTCATGACTGTATACATATTTTCTTGTGGGTATTTTTTGAACAGATAGCTCATCTTAGACATCATTGTAAATCAACTTTGGATCCAATAAATATTCCTATAGTGCCCCATGCCCCATCTCTGCTGCCCCCTGTCCTGGTTAACATGGTGACTGGCTGTTAGGAGATCAGGAGTGGCTTTCTCACTCGGTACACCTGCAGCTGGCCCTGGCCCTTGCTGGAGCATGTGCAGTTCTATTGTAGACCAATGCCATGCTGTTCATGTGTTGGTGGGTGCAGGCCGGAAACAATCTTGTCCAGAGTAGCTGATGAGAATGTTGGGCTCAGAGGCCCTCCCAAAGTTGTTTTCAGCTTGCACCTGGATCTCACAGGGCATGTGGACAGGGGACATGGGTATGCTCCACCACATAGTGAGAGTCCCACACTATCCTGTTCCAGTCTCTGGAGTCTCTGCCTCCACTTGCCAATGTAGCACAGGTTGGGGGCCAAAGGCGGAGGTGGCATTCATGGGCATCCATGTGATCTCTATGTTGTTCTTCCTGATCCCCTTTTCTTTCACATCACTGGAATTGGACTCAGGGGGAGTTCTGCTGGTTGTAGTCCTTGGACAGGAGACTGGGGTGGCTGCTCCCCACCTTGTTGATGGCAATGACCTGGAACTGGTAGTTGACATATGGGGAAAACTGGAGGACGGTTGAGTTGACACTGTCTGGGAACTTGGAAAGACTATGGAAGATCCCTAGTTGGAAATGGTCCTCTTGAAACTAGATGATGTAGTCTGTGATGGGGCTGTTGTTATAATATCCTGGACTCCAGCTCAGCCTCACACTCCGCTTAGCAAGGTCCACGAACTCCAGTTGATGGGGTTGGTCTGACTGTCCTTTGGGCCTGATCAGCTAGAACAGTGAGATAGGTGTTGGCCAGTTCTTGGTCCAGCTCAGTGTTGACCACACCATGTGTAGCTGTCATGGTTTCACTCTGCCACACCAAAAATGGTCAAGGAGTCACCTTATTTCTTTATCCTGTTTCCAGTGTAGAGCAGCTCATCATCCTTCAGCTACGAGATGATGTCTCAGTGAGGGGTTATACTTCACTAGATGCTCCAGCTGCACCGTGGTGCCCCTCCTGGTCCTGGGCATCTGGAAGATCCTGGTGGAGTCTTCGACCTTCAGGTGGGCTTGGTTTTTAGCCTTGCCTAGAATGTTGGTGGTAACACAGCTGTAGATGCCATGGTCCTGTTTGCAGATCATCTTAATTTCCAAGCTGCCATTCTCATAGACATAGTAGTTTGCCGCGACCCATGCGGCTCCTAAGGTTCTTGGGGTGAAGGACCGCGAGAGGCTAAGAAAATAAAGACAGAGAGAAAGCTGGAGTCAGGTGGAGCCCTTATCCTCCTGATGGGAGTAAAGGAACTGCTCAACCAATGTTGCCGGTTTATTTATACACAGGGAAGGATGACGTCAATTTTAGCCCCTCTGCCTAGCAACCCAGGGCTGGATGTTTAGGAGCCTCCTGTTTTGCTGGGTTGTGGGAGCATTTTTCACGTGGTTGACCCAGGTGCTCTTTGTTACTTTGGTAAGGTCATGTCTGGGTCATGCCCTAAGTCAATTTCCAGCTTCAATGGCTCCCAACAGTAGTTGCTATCATCCATTCTTCCAGGTTACTTCCCTGCCCATTCTTAAACCGTTGGAGGGTGGGAATGAGAGACCAAAAGAACAGGGAGTCCAGCCATGTCTGGTTGTAGAGGATCACCCAAATGAACTGGTTCTGGGCTGGTAGCACCTGAGGTACGATGTCCAGCATGCTGATAAAGGCATTGGCCAGCAGGCAGTCATACTTATTAAAGGTGTTGTGCTGGTTCATGGCCCTGCTGCTAATCTGCATGTCCTGGAAGATGATGGTGTCGTTGGCCATCTTGCGGTTTGGTGGGTGGTCCCAACTGCAAAGGTTCCCCATTCCCCATCCTCTGGACAGTGGATTTGGGGTTCCCATTGGTTCTGCACACCAGTCTTTCATCCTCTCCAGGATCCAGGATCAGGTTCTTGAGTTCATCCAGCCTGTAGGGAGCAACCTTACTCTCACTGAGATTATTTACTGGATTCTGCTCATCTTGTTGGAGATCAGGCAGAATACTCCTTGGTCTTCCTCTGAGGCACTGGTGATATGCAGAGCCTTGCTAAAGACCTCAAACTCAGCTTTTTCAGATGGGAGGTCCCCACCTTTATTATACCATGTGATATCTGGTGTTGGGACCCTAGGAGCAATGCACTCCAGCAGAAGGTCCATGCCTCGAAGAACCATCTGACTGCCTGAGGTGCTCTAAGGACACGGGAAGCTGGGTGTTCTTTCTGCAACTTTTCAAATGGTGAGGACTTTCAGGGTGAGAGGGTTCTTCTGCTGGATTATGTGGGTGAAATGGAAGCAGGCATCACAGCTATAGTTGATCTGCATGCCCTGCAGAATCACACTGGAGAAGAACGGTTCCCCTTTATGGCCCTGGGATACAGGTTTGTGCTGGGAGATGGGTTCCATGGAGCAGCTCAACCAGAAGATAACAGGATTGGAGACCAGGAGGGGATTGCAGTGCAGTGTCAAGGGGGTGCTTTCCTGAACCCCAACAGGGTCCAGGTTTTCACTGTACCACAGGGAAGACCTGGACACTGGCAGGCAGATTGTGTTGCACAGGGTTGTGCCATATTTGTTGCCGGTGAGGCACTGGCATTTGCCCTCATACTCCTCCGGCCACATGCCACTGGGGAAGTTCACCAGGGTCCCAGACCTCTTCCTCACGGACACCTGTGGGTGCTGGGCAATGCTGAAGAATCTGCTGTTTCAAGTCTAGTGGAAGCTGGGGCAGGGTTCCCCTTCGATTCACTCCCAGTCAGGATGTTGTCACGGGAGTCCACAGTATGGTCCTTCACTGACTGTTTGGTAGTCGTAGGAGGCTGGCTCACGACGACAAGAAGCCAAGGGAGTGTTTGGGCTGCAGGGACCTGCTGGGGTTGTGGCTTAGGGGAGAGCTATAACTGTGAGTCTTGGGAGCCACTTGGACATGCAGACAAGAGGGTGTGAAGAAGTTCTTACTCTAGAGACACAGCTTCTCAAATGGGGCTGCAGGAAATGGGGTGGGACACATTACTCCTTCTTTACTATGATTACTGTGATGAGTCCTTTTGCTTTTAATAGAATGTGGAGGCAGGGGGTTGTGTGATTCCTTTTTAACTATTTGGAGACCATTGTGGAGGGCCTGGGTTTGGGAAAGATGGGCCCAGTCCAGTAGCTCATATTTAGTGTGGAGATGTGGTGGAGCCAGTGTGGCTGAAATAGGGCTTTCTTGAGAGTGACAGTGTGGCAGGTGAGTTGTTCCAGATGGTCAGATGAGAGGAAGTTGAGGGCATGTAAAAAATAGAACATAGCTTAGTTTTTGTCATTCACTGTATCAACAAACTGATCACCCCATTAGAACTACATAAGAATTCTTGGCATGATCTATGGGTTATGAATTCTGAGAGCTACTTTTTGAAAAAAGAGGAGAGAGGAAGGGTCAGATAAATCTGGGAAGTGCCAGAGTAGATTCCTTCTGCCACATGCATGGCCCCTCATCCTGTAGAAACCTCAGCTTGTCTGCATGTCCAAACTCTTCTCCAGCCTCACTCGACCCAGAGTTTTTTGAGAAGGGCTCATCTTGAGTTTCTCTATTTCCATTGTGCTGGTCTGGGGCGACCCTGGGCTTCTGTCCTGCCAATTCCTGCACTCTCTGGCCCTGGTTCTGCACCTGGTGCTTGGATCCCATCCACACTGGACACTCACTCACATACTCAAGAGGTGGTGAAGAGGTGGCTCTGCCCACCAATCCCTGTTTGCTTCATTCCATGTGCAGGGACTCTGGCCTTACATGGCCCTAGAGTCATGTGGACCTGGGACATCCCAGGCAGCTGCTGGTACACCGACTTTTCCTTAATCCTCACTTGGATGGTCTTGCTGCTGGCAAACTGTGCAAGACCAGCTCATTTTTGCTCTTTTCTTCTTAATCTCAAGGCCATTGCCCTTGTCAGCCTCCCACATACTGAAGACACGGTATGGGCAAGGAGCCCTGGTCCTAGCCCAGTGGGGTCAGCCACCTCCAGGCTGTGTTTGCTTGGCCTCCACTGGTGCCCAGACCTGACCCAGGGCTCTCAGCTACCTCCCTGCCATCCTTCAGTCTCCTCACCTCCTGTGGGCTGTGCCCTGCTCTCCCCAGCCAAGAAGTCTTTCTGCTGTGTTTCAGATGCCCAGGGCTGTTCTGTCTCCTTGATGAAGGGAGCTGCTAGGGACTCTGCAGGTAACACTCATGCCTGGCTTTGTCTGGCTCTACATCCCACTCACCTGGGGCTCCTTGCAGACAAGGACTTTGCTTTTGTCCTGTGCCCCAGAGGCGTCTGCACCTAGTAGGTGCTCCTGACAGTTCTGTCCAGGGGTGACCAGGTTGTGCAGGGCTCTTATCAGGACACCCAGAGTGGCAGTTTGCTTGTCTGCCGGCAGGTGGCGCCATGCCATAGGCAGTGAAGGCGGCTCTAAGGGATTTGGCCAATGCTGCGGGTGGCTCTGGGTGTGGGCTCTCTTTTCCCTCCCAGACTGACCTCAGGGGTGATAGCATGCTTCCAGTGAGAATCTGTAAGGGAGTGGGAGTTCAGAGCAGAACGTGTCCACAGACGTATGGACTGTGAGCCTTAGTGCCAGGTAACGTGTCAGGGGAGCAGTCAAGGACAGGGTCCCTGAGGACAGTCTAAGTTTGGCCCCTTCCTCCCATGTCTGCACCTGGGTTGGGGCTCCAGGTTCATCAGTGGGGGGCTGGAACCCTTAAGGATTCAGGGTCTCTGATCTGAGACTTTGATTCAGATGAGAGACCTCTCTCCTGAACTGTCTCCAAAGAGCTGAGAGGAACCTTCTTCCCTGCCCTTAAGATGGACTCTGAGGAGTGGAAGCTGCAGCTTGAGGAGGGGCACTGGGAGCCAGGATTTTCCTGGAGCTGGAGGTTCATGTAGCTGGATGACAACCTGGAGAGCATGGTCATGTCCTGCAGTGGAGTCCATTAGGACTGAGGAGGGCCGGAGTCAACAGCCAACTGGCTCCCTGCTCAGTGTCCCTTTCTACCTCGTGTCCTCACCCTGTGCGCTGGTTTTCTCTGTGTGAAGTGTCATCCCCATCTCTCAGATTAGTGCAGTGGTTGCCTGAGATGGTGGACTGCAGTCCTTTGAAACCTGGAAGGCTCCTCCTACTGGTTCTCCTCTCCAGCGCTGACAGCTGGGGCCACTGCCTGCTGAGTTGAAAGGCAGACTTTCTCTTCTCAACCTCTCTGTGCCTCTGATTTGATATTAATCCAGTGAGGACATTACTGGCACAAATCTCATCAAACTTCTATAAGAATTAAACGAGCAAGCTCCTTTGGTCAGCCAATAGTTCCAGCTGGTCAGGAGGCTGTGGTAGGAGGATCATTTCAGTCCTGGAGTATCATGTAATACCCTCAGTGAATGTATATATTAGGTGAGCTTGGGATGTAGCTCAGTGGTCAAATGCTCCTGGATTCCATAGCCAGTGTTATGGGGGAAAACAAAAGAAAACAAACAAAACACAAAATTTTGGGCTGGCTTTGCTAGGAAAACAGGATGCCATCAATGGCCCCTTGTGGCTCTATATTGCCTTTTTCTTTTTCTTGTTTGCAATTCCTAAATGCATTCATCCTGGGGAATTGGTACAGACTCATATCGCATGCTGATCCGTTATTTTTTTTATGCTGATCCTTTTTACTTCCTCTTTCCCTTCTGTCCCTTCTGTGCCTGTATCCCCAGATCCCCTTCCCTTCTCTAGAAAGTCTACCTTGCAGTTTTCTATCATCTATCTTTTATTCTCTTTGCAAAATTAAACTGCCCTAAGTGTCAGAAACACAGGACAACAGATATCACTATTCCCTCAGCCAACTTTCTGCTACATTTAAAAATACGAGCCACTGAAGCCCATTTGCAGTGAAAGGAAAAGTGTAAATGTGCATTTATCATGCACTTGCCTGCACACATAGTGAATTCTTCATTTACCATTTTCAGAGAGTACTGTCATTAAACCTAAGAAAGTGAATATGTAGAATAAATTACATATTTGTAGCTAGAGGACGGGATTAAGTGGATTACACAACAGGAAAGGCAATGACTTCACACATGCAGCAGAATAAAGTATGAAGCAGCCGAGTCAGTGTTCGCCCCATGCTTGCAGTCTCTGGTTGGACATGACTGCTCGAGTACCCGCTGCGAGAACAGCCATCAGAGATAAGACCAGGCAGGCTGAGGCAGACGGCCTCCTTCTGGACCAGGGAGTGGTTAGAGAGGGCAGTTGTATTTTATGAAGCCAGAATTTGGGGTCATGAACTCCATCAAAGAGTGGCTGCTTCCCCATCATTCCTCACTCAGCCTCCGTAGCCCATGGACTCCAGAAGTGATGTTAAAATTTTAGCACCAAAACCCTCCAAAACCCCCAAAATGGAGATGGAAGAATCTCTCTCTCCCAGATCCATCTCTCCTCTGGACAGGACCCTTCCATCAGCCTCTGGTCTCACCATGACCTGGTACTGCTGGCCTCTACCCCTTCAGGCTGTATAACAATTTTGGTGTCTGTGCACCCTTTTCTGCCCTGGGCCTTCTGCTGAGGGAAGGTGTGAGGAGGGCAAGTCCCTTTCCCCATTCTCTGGAGGGGGCAGATCTAGGAGGTACCTCATTCAGACTCTCAGCAGTAGCCCACCGCCTCACCCCGACCAGGAAAAACAGTTAGCAATGTTTTTCTGCTGTGTTCCACTATGCTTTGGCTTTGATATACCCCAGGAATTTCTCCCAGTGATTAGCTTGTGTATTTCATGCTTCCACACCAGAATCAGTGATTTCTTTAAAGAGCTGTAGTTTCATGCTTGGGGAATAGCATGGGAAATCGTCGTCTACTTTCTCTTTCCCTCACTGTCCTTGAGGGATGGAGATATCTTTTGGCTGTTGGGAATCAGGGTGGGCTTTTTCCTACACAGTCACAAGGCTTCCCGCATCCCAGAAGACCTTATTATTTGCCTGATTTTTGGACATGAGTGGACTTCAAGGCCACATGAGAGCCAGAAATTTAAAACAAACAGTTTTTTTGAGACAGGGTCTCACTATAGAGTTCAGGTTGGCTTTGAACTCACTATATAGCCCAGGTTGGTCTTGAACTTGCAGAGATCCTCCTGCCTCAGCCTCCTGAGTGCTGGGATTACAGCCCGACCTAACAAACATTTTTTAGAAGGGAAAAAGAGTGGTTAAAGTAAATCCACCAGAAGAAATGTCATGTTGCTCTTATGGAATAATTGCTGATTTAGTCAAGGAAAAGGCATTGAGAGTGTATTGCTTATTACTGGAGTAGCTCAGTAGTAGTTGTGTGAGCACAGAGATTATTGTGAAGTTCCATGAGAAATAGTAATCAGGACTGCACTGAATGTGTAGGAGGAAAAACTGAGGGCTTGGGCTGCACTGACCTGAGCTTGAATCCTCTCCATTGTCTATCTGCCTGGCTGCCCGGACAAGTCACTCTTGTCTAAGCCTCACACCCCATCTCAGCATTGACCTCACTGGGTCACTTTCTCATCAGGACTGTGCCTACCTCACAGAGTTATTGGAGGATTCAGAAGCAAAGTAGAACAGTCTGGGCAGTAAAATAAAGCTTTAGATTAAAACTCAAAATATAAAGTATAATTATCAGTGAGTTCATCCTGATGTAAATAAGTGATCGAATCTATGACAAAGAGTGAAGAGGGGACAAAGCTCCCAAGCAGAGCTCCCTGCTCATTATGTATGGTCTGTATATAGTGACTTCCTTCCCAAGGTTACAGCATAGAAAGGGGGAAGAAAGGAGTCACTTATAGTGGCTAAAACTGACAATGCTACATGGCCTGATCATTGAGATCAGCACTAAAAGTGACAAGTCATATTGCTAGGGTGACTCTCAGTATGATTGGGTAAAATGGACCTCTGTGATTCTCTGCCTCCAAAACTCTAAATCCAAGAATAATCATGAGAGAATAATGGGACATATACCTATTAGGGGGCTTTTTACAAAATACTGTATCTGATCAGAACTCTTTAACACTGTCAAGGTCATCAAAACCAGGAAAATCTGAGAAACTGTGCTTTCCCAGAGGAACCTAAGGAGATATGACGGCAATACGTAATGGACAGTCATGAGCACGACACAAGAATGTAAAAGGGCATTAGGCAAAAACTAAAGAAATCAAAATAAACTATTACCTTGCTTACTTATTACTGGGGCAAAATACCTGACACCCACAACTTAAGTGAGGAGAGGTTTATTTTAATTCACAGTCTGTAGAGGTTCCAGCCTATAGTTGACTGGCTCTGAGACAGGGCAGCATGGCAGAGGAGAGACATTCTATAGCAGGGCAGCAGAAAGCAGCCTTCCTTTTGTTTTTCCTTGTATTCCACCCAGGCTAGAAACCTACTGGTTGGTGCAGCCACACTCAGCATGAGATTTCCCTCTTCAGTAATTCCATTGCCATCAACTATGCTAAACCAATCAATGAACTAATCCAGTTATCATGACCATAACCCAGTAATACACCCATGATCCCGCCACTTCCCAAAAACCTCCTATATGAGCATATGAAGTTCTTGGAGGACATCTAAATACAACCCTTAACAACTGCAGTCTTAGTTAACAACAATGTACAAATATTAATTCATCTATGAGTCAATAGTCTAAGATGCTGATAATAGGGTATAATAGTTCACATATTGTCTCAATTTGAGAAGTTTAGAAGTTTCACAAAGCATCTCAGCAGGGAGCGAGGGTCCTGACTTTGTAAATATACTCATCCTGTGCAAGAGGAGGCCAGGGAAATGGTGTGAGTGCTACACATAGCCTGGGGCAGGAACCTACTTACAATATAATGGGAGGAAAAGCAGCATGCTCTCCCCCGCTTTTGCTCTCACTGCTTTTGCTGTCTTCTGCTGCCTTGAACTATTGCCCCTGTGCCATGCCACCCTGCTTTGGAGCCAGCTGATTATGGACTGAGCCATCCACAAACTGAGATAAATAAACCTTTCCTTTCTTAATTTTGGGTTTTGGTTATTTTGTCTAAGAAACGAGAGAAAAGTAACCAAGACTTAGGGGAAACCAGGTGTGGGGTGTGTGGCAACTCTCTGTTACATTGTTCCAATTATAATGTAAACCTGAAACTGGTCTAAAACATAAAGTTTATTTTTGTTCTTGCTTGTCTATCAGCTCATGAAAGATATGCAGGCACACCCTGCCAGCATTCCCATGGGAAGCTTTATCACCCCTTTTCACTACAAAGCTTATTGCTAATTAAAGCCCTGTTCCTACAGCCCACAGTATGACAATGAAATTCAAAACCTATGTGCTCTGTCTCCAGGCCTGGCTCCCAGGGACTCAATCAGCATCCATACAGTAGACACTTACTGAAATCCTGTGTTGTAGGCACTGTACTGGGACCTCATGACACAAGAACAACACGACAGCTCTGCTCTTGCATGAGGAGCAGGAGGAATTCCAGTCTGGTTGGGTCAGACATTCCACAAGAGCGTGGCAAAACTTTTCCTGAGGAAATCATGATGAACACAGAGAGATGCTTCAGGGTGCTGGCAGAGGAGGTGGAACAAGTGACAGAGATGATCTCTCTGAGGAAGGACAATGACATTGAGGCTATAGACTTTTCTGGCCATCAGGAAGTCACTGTGAACTCCACCTGGCCAGCTCCAGTGGGTTGCATCATGGTTGCCATCCCTGGCCCTCACAGTCTCTGTGTAGCCCTCCTCTTTAAGAAACACTCAACCTGGCCAGGCGTGGTGGCGCACGCCTTTAATCCCAGCACTCGGGAGGCTGAGGTAGCAGGAGTGTTGTTAGTTCGTGGCTGGCTTGGGCTACAACATGAGCGAAAGGCTGGCCTGAGCTACACAGTGCGACCCTGTCTGAAAATACTAGGGCTGGGAGTTTGACTCGGCGGCTTAAGTACCTGTCTAGCAGGCACGAGGTTGTGAGTTCAATCTCCGGTGCAAAAAAAAAAAAAAAACAAAAAAACCAACCAAACAAACAAACAAAACAAGAAACAACCTGGTTCACTGGACCCCAGAGACTTCTGACTGTTGTCCTGCCTCCATGGTTGCTCTTTCCCAGTCTTCCATTCCTGACAGATGGCCATTCCATGGATGTGGTCTTTCTCCCTGACCATTTCCCTATCTTCATTCACCTTGATCCTGAGCCCCAGGTCCAAATGGAATTGGCACAGTGCATCAAGCTCTGATTTCATCTCTGACCCTAACCTGCCAAAACATCACCTCCCCACAGAGATGTTCCCTGACTAGCCACCTGAAAAAACAACTCTCCATTTGTTTTATCCTCTCGCTATCACAACTGTTGATCTTACACAATGACTTCATCCTTTGCTCTTTTCCAGTGTCCACCTGACAGGTCAGGTCCACGAGAGCTGCAAATTCTACACCTGTTGACTTTTGTATCTATGCCACCAAGAACAACAGTGAGCACTCAGTAAACAGGCCTCAGGGACCAGACAGCCTAGCAGTTGAATCCAACATCCCACAGATTCTGGAGCTAGAGTTCTGGGCCTCAGACCCCAGCCCTATTGTCTCCTAGTTTCAGAACCCTGGAGAGCTTGCTGTTTCCTTATCTGTAAAATGGAGATAATTATAATATGTGATAGAATGGTCTGCATGTTAAACTAGTTACTGTCTGTAAAAAAGGGCATTAGGATGGGACCTGGCCTGAAGTGTTGAGCAATGTTACATAAAAGTGTCACATATCCTTGTTAGTTGGATGGAGCAAGGGAAGGGAGAGATTGGTGAAAGAGGAAAATCCTCATTTGTCCTAATAGAAAGGCACTAACTATATGGCCAAAATGGATCTGAAAATAGTAATACAGCACATTTTTGAGAACCTAGGAGGTGAATGCCAGAAGAAACAGTTAAAGAGTTGGAAGTACTTTGGAAGCAGATCTGGATTATGGAGGTGAGACAGAGGATCACTGTTTTGCAGTATTTTGTAAGTTATTCTACCATGAGAATAAAAATAAATAAAAGCCATATTAGACATACACCTGGAAAAGTGTAGTCTCTAGGTAGCAGTCATGTGGCCTCACTGTGCCCTGATTCCAAGTGGAGGGAAGACCATAGGGTGCAGCTGGGACACAGAGCAGGGTGAGTGTGTCCCCATGAGGCTGTCCTGGTGAAGACATTGTCCCCGAACCCTGAGTTGCTGCCTGAGGCCTGCCTTGCTGTTGGAGATTGTGTCTGCAGAGTGAGGGTGAAGCAGTCAGGGCCACAAAAAGGAACCAGCACACCTGCTCCTCTGGAAATTAATGACAATGAAAGTATCACCATGAATCTACTGGAAAAGCAGAGCACAACTGTCTAAGCTTCAGCAGTGCCCCAAAATGAACTTAAGACAACAGTCAATGCTCTTCTGCCAAATCAGGATGTAGTTAAACCAAGTAATCATTTCCCCCCGACAATGTTGTGGCTCTTTTTATAGGAAGTCCTGACCAAGGCCTTCACTTGACTTGCTTTGCACTACTGATGTGCAAAGAGAGAATCCATTTACTGTTAGTAGTTTGGTCTGATTTGATTTATGTCACTGGAAAATACACATGTGGTTTGAGTAGCATGGAATAGAAAATCCCTAGAAAAGTCAGGGTCTTTGGCAACCCACTTGGGACCCCTTCTGTCTCTCTTAGGCAGAAGCTTTCTTTCCCCCTTAAATATATTCTGCTCTTAATCTCTGTTGTTCCTAAAATTCATTCTTTCATTTTAGAGAATACAAACTAGTACCAGATATGTAGCAGGTTGGGTTTTTCTTTCCCCCATATCATTTGGAGGTTCCACCAAGATCATTGGATGGAGGAATGAGTTTGTTTTGTTGCGTAGATGCTGGATTGGGACTCATTTGGGTAACACATTTTACACTTCAAATTTTGTTATGTCTTTGCCCATCACTTATAATTGCTTGTGACTTATCTCTTATATAGTTTTGTTAAAATGAAGTTAAATCATGGGCCTTGCGGGCAGAGAAGGGAAAGCGGCAGATAGTGTCAACTGCCTAAGTGAAAGCAGTGTATAAAGTTAATTTCCTTAATTATTCTCTCTTTGACTCCAAATTGATGAGCTTCTTAAACAAATCAAAGAACATGGAAATGTACACTACAGAAAGAAAATAAGAGGCAAACTCTGAGCAATTTCCCACGTCTGTGTCACCCACTGTTAGCAAACGCTAGTGAAGTACGGATACTACTGTGAGCCCATATTTACTACAATATGTATCCATTAGAAAAATTAGAAGATACTATCTATATTTTTGTATTTTTTCCAGTAACAAGAATATCTGGGAATCTTTAACTTGATGATACACCTAAGTTTACATACCTGTTTTAGTGATCGCTTCTCTTCTTTCTTCCTTCCTACCTTTCCTCTTTTAGACAGTTCCCTCTATGTAGACATTTGAGTTGTTTCTAATGACAAAAAAGAAGTGCTGTATATTACTTGTATATATATTATGAAGTTCTATGAGTTTTTTCTGTAGAATAATTTGCTGGATGAAAGAGTATATGCATTACATATTTTAATAGTTGCCAGATTTTCCACCCAATTGTATAACTTGCCAACATACATGGAGTGCTTTTTTCCTATAAACCAAGCCATTTGGTATTTGATTTCTTAACCTCAGCCAATCTGTGTGAAGATAGCTCTTTGAAGTAATTTGCATATCTTTAAATATTTAATCTTTGTCCATTCTGGCATTATAGGAGAAGACCACACACTGGGATCTTTTAAACACTACAGGGGTCCCTCTCACTTCTGGAGGAGCCAATAGCAAAGCAGCAGCCTGGCTTTCTGCTTCTTAGACAGCACCTTCCCTGGGGCATTACATGGTTGATATGGCAAGGGACTCCTCTGGGGCCTCCTATAAGGCACTAGTCCCATTCACCAGGGCCTCATTTAGTCACCATGCAATCACTTCCCAGAGGGTCAACTGCCAAATAAACACTACATTGGTGATTAGAGTTCACTGTATGCATGCAGAGGTAAAACAAACAATTGAGAGCACTTCACAAACTTTGAAATTCTGCTAATTATTAAAAGGCCATTTGTATATCTTCTTCTGACTCATTGTCCTTCTCCATTTTTTTCCTCACTGTTAATCTTATTTATTTAGAGGATCTTTTTTTTGGCACCGGGGATCAAACTCACAACCTCGAGCCTGCCAGGCAGGCCCTTAAGCCATTGAGCCAAACTCCCAGCCCTAGTTTTTTGAGGCAGGGTCGCACTCTGTAGCTCAAGCCGACCTTGAACTATCAATGCTCCGCCTACCTCAGCCTCCTGAGTGCTGGGATTAAAGGCATGCGCCACTATGCCCAGCTTGGGGGAGCTCTTGATAGCTCATGAAAATGAGCTGTCTCCCCTGTGTATCAGGGATGCCTTCATCTGACAAGTGCGCTTTCTGTGTTCAGCACTCCTGGGGCCCATCAGGGGTCTCAAATGGTCCTAGCATCTGAGTGTAGAGAGGGTCAGGTGATGGACATCTGTAAAAGAACATCTGTCAGGTGGGAGAGCAGGCCAAGCCTAACTAACCCCTGCTCCTCCCCAGGGACTGGCAGGTCCCTGTCATTTCGGTGGTGCTCAGTGGCAGGGGGAAGTTTAAAGGGGAGAATGAGATGCCACTTTCTGCCTGAGAAAGGCAGTAGGCAGTGGTCAGGGATGTGTGGAGCTGTGGTAGGGCATCTGTTGGCAGAACTGGGGAGAGATGTGGTGCTGTTTGGAGAAGACGGTCCTGTGTGGTAGCTCAACCTGGAATCCACAGCACTAACTGTGCAACTGCTTAGAGCCTCTGACCATTGTATGATTGAACCCAGCATAAGGTCTTCTGCAAATGTTAGCCCCTGAACCCTGAGCACTGGGAGGTCTGACCCTGACCAACTGCTAAGTAGGCCACAGTGCTGGCATGGGCCGTATAGGAGGAAGCACTATCACAAAGAAGCTAGGATGGTGGTTATGGTGATGCACACCTATAATCCCAGCATTCTGGAAAGCTGAGGCAGGAGGACCATAAATTCAAGACCAGCATGGGCAACTTAGTAACTTAGTAGCAAGGTCCTTTGTCCAAATAAAAATCCAAAAGAGTCAGCAATGCAGTTGGTGCAGTAGCTCTGAGTCCAATCTGCAGTACCACAACAATAAATTCATAACAAAAGTAAATACGTAAACTGGGGACTTGTCCAAGGCAAGAGCAGGCTCACTAAAAAGTGAAGAGTGTGGGAAGATCATGGGTTCCTTCTGACCCAGAAGCAGAAGAAACTGCTGAGTCCTTCTGGATACCCAGGCCACTGAACACATCATGGAGGACGGGAGTCACAGCAGGGGTGGAAAGAGTCCTACTGGGCATTGTGGCCTCAGCAAAAGAGAAGGCCCATTGCATCTGCTCTCTGAGGGCTCCCCGAACCCCAGCTGTGCCCCTGAAATGCCAGGGCCACTTTTACTCTAGGACTCCAATGAGAGTCCAACCCCAACTGAGGCTCTCTCCTTATTTTTTTTTAATCATTTTTTTTTTTTTTTAACCTTCTTGTTTCTTTAAGTCAGTTCTTCCAGTTACCTTTTAGGGAATGTGAAGTGTTATTGCCCAGGACATTTCTGAATGCTAATCGATTTTCAGGCTAACTCCTCAGGTCATTGACTGGTGGAATCGTGTGAAAAGAAGGCGCCTGGGCTCTAACGACTTGGAGAATATCCTCACCAGCACGCAGCGATCAGTGATGAGGGTGAAGTCTGGTGACACTGAATGCTTCTGTCTAGCAGACCCGAGTCCCCTAATGCTAACTCTAGTGTAGTCAACTGGTGTCCTCTTGAGGTTGGATGTGTCCCACAGCCTTGTGTGGCACATACAATTATGCTTCTGTTTCAAAGATAATGTCGAAATGTTCCAGAGATGAAACTGACCAGTCACCCCTCCCCATGCACACTTGTAATATTCCAATATTTCAAAAGAACAGTATCAAAAGGCTGAGGTGAAAGCAATCTGTAGAGTCTGATCAGGAGAGCTGCTCCGAAAGTGTCTGGGGCTTGTTTCCTCAGTGGGACCATTTCTAGCTCTGGCTGCCTTCAGACTCTAGTACCCAAGCACTACTGGAGCTTCCGGAGATCCAGGCAGGCCAAGCATTTTTACAGCCTGGATAGAGGGCTGCCACCTACAGCAGACAGTATGCTAGGAGATGCTGGCTGGGTGTGGGGAGCAAAGGGAGGGGACAGAAGGAAGAGGCCTGAAGGGTGTTGTCCTCTCTCTGCATGGTCTCCACTGGTTTGCTATGAATTGCACCCAGGCTGAACACTCCTGAGGGCTTGTGAGGACCCCCCAGCCCCTGCAGGCCGGCTCCTTCCAGGGCTTCCTGGTGCCAGCTAGACAAGGAGAAGCCTTGTAACCCATAGTCCACACACAGGTCCTCCATCTGGGTTCTTTACTTTTTATTTCATTTTGGAAAGCATTTTATAGCTTTATGTCTTAAATTTTTACAAATTTTTAGTATGCCTGTTTTCAAGGGCAGTTCTTTTTCTACAGGACAATTAGGAAGTTTCTCCATTCATTATCTCCTTACATGACAATGATATCAATTTTTATAATTGATTAGCCAACATTGATATGTCTTTTTTATTTTTTATTTTTATTTTTTATGTCTTATTAATTATAGTGTATATTGTATTCATATACACACATAGGAGGATGTGTGTATATGTGTGTGTGCATGTGTGTGTGTGTTAATCGTATTGGAGGTTGAACCCAGGGCCTTCACACTGAGCTAATTTCCAGCTCCTTATTTTGCTTTTTATTTTGAGACAGGGTCTTCCTCTTTGCCCAAACTTGTGACTCTTGCAGCATCATTAGTTTTTTATTTTATTTTATTTTATTTTTTTTGCATCATTAGTTTTGACCTATGTCATTTTTCTGTCCCAGCATTTCATCCAAAATGCTATAGTACATTTAGCTTTCTTGTCTCTTTGACTCACTTAGATGTGACCACCTCTCAGACTTTCCTTGCTGCTGATAACCGTCACAGCTGTGAGGGACAATGGTCAGGTATTTTGTGAAGAGACCCTTGTTTGGGATTTGTCTGATGCTTCTCTTGGGACTGCACTGGGGTTGTAGACTTTAGAGACCCCAGAAGTTAAGTGTCATTTCCTCACATAAGACCTGGTACCAGTCCATGGTTGCTGTTGAATGAAGACAATAAGAGAGAAGGACACAAAGGGAGACAAGAGTGGAGAGATGATTTTTTTGTGTTGTAGTGAACATTTGTCTGAAGGTATAATTATTTGTTATTACAAGGTTTTTGTCATCAGGAATTATGAGTCAATGAGTACATGGTACAGTTTGTTTTCTTTGAGTCACAAATGTTTTGAAAATTAAACTTCATTTTTTAAATAGAATTATTTGTTGAGTTTTTCTGCTAGACACTGAGTCATATTTTATTTTTAAATTTTTCTCTTTTTTCTTTTATCAGCACATGTTTGCAGTATATGATGTTTATATTCACCTTGGGGAGTGGGTACATGTTCATAACACAGCTGCTTTCTTTTTTAAATTCCCTTCCTCTTCCCACTCACCTCCTGCCCTCTACCTCTAAATCCCCTTTCCCCATTTGCATTCTTGTTATTATTATTCTTAGACCATGCTTATATGTATATATATAAAATGCTTTTGCACTCCCTTCATACCATTCATTTCTATTTTATATCAATACTCACATTGCTGCAAGTAGTAGCTTTTCATAGCTGTGACAAAATACCTGACATGAACAACTCAAAGGAAGAAAGAGTTTCATTTGTCTCTTAATTTCAGAGGTATCAGTCCTTTATCTACTGGTTCCATTATTTCTAAGCCAGTGGCAAGGCAGAAACATCTTGGCAGAGTTGCAAGATAAGGTAAAATATTTTAACATGCAAATTTAAAATTCTTAAAGAAGAAAAAGAACTTTTAAACTGTTAAATAAAAATATAAAAAATTTAAAATTAGAATTAACTTTTAAATTTTGTAAAAAATTTAAAAATTTCCTACAGGGTTTTCCCGGCCTCTTGGTGGAACTTCCAGACAGGGCCCCTGGGTGGCACTGTTGGCAGCTTATGACTTTTAGGCTCCTCAGGCCCAGAGAGGGCAGAGGTGCAGGGTGTCCTTGCTGACTCCTGTTTTTCAACATCCACAGCCGCTAGCCTGATTGTGGATTCTGTCTGTAAAGAAAGTCATATATTACAGCTGAAGTTACTGAAGGCTCAGATCCTGCCTTGTGGCCTGGTTCCTTGCTGGAGACCCCTGACCTAAAGCATTGGCCTGGGAGTGTTTTAAACACGACAAGCACCTCTTAGAAAATCTTAAACAGTTGGAAGCTGGGACAGGGGGATTTCAAATTTAAGCCCCGCCGTGCCAAAACTGAAAGAGTAATTAGATTCCAAATATACAATAGATATTGTGAAAATGAAAGGGAAAGAAAGTGCTCAAAAGGAAAGAACAACTGGGATAGGGGAAAGGAGAAAAGAAAGAAGGGAAAAGATTATATGTATGTACGTATACATATATATGTTTGTGCTTGTATATATATACAAGATAGATAACTGCACTACTAATCTCTGCAAATTCATCAAAAAGAGCAGTTTATGCTTTCACTGGTTGTTTGATAATCTTCTTCATGCCTAAATCTTGTAATCTGAACAACTACTTGTAAAATAACAATATGCAATATATTAACTAGTGTTAACTTTCTACTATTTTTTTTGAAATTCTGTATCATTTCTATCCTTTTTCTTTGTTTAGTTTTTTCTTTTTTTTTTTTTTTAATTTGAGCCTAGCCTGGGCAACATAGTGACATAGTGAGATCCTGTCTCTAAATAAAAGAGGACTGGGGATGTAACTCCATCAGAGGCCCTATGTTCATCCCTAGTACCACAAAGACAAAATTATAATGCTAAGTATTTTTTTTTTTGGTACCAGGGATTGAACTCATGACCTTGTGCTTGCCAGGCATGTGCTTATGCCACTGAGCTAAATCCCCAGCCCCGATACAAAGTATTCTTATTCTGTGAAGTGAGACTTTGAGGCTGAGTGATTTCTCAACGGTCTGCCACATAATCATTTTAGTGTTTATTGTATAAGTCAATTCTTATTTTAGAGGTGATAAAATCTGATCTCTCTTTCTTTTTTTTTTTGGCAATAGCATGAATTCACAGATTTTTAAATTTTATTTTGAGACAGCTGCTTTTAACTTTTTATCTAGCTAATTCATTAGAATGACCAGGCAGGGCTCAATATTTCAATTGTCCTGCTTTAGCCTCCTTGAGTGCTGGGATTACAGGTGTGCACTTCCACACCTGGCTCATATTTTACTTTTTTGGTTAATCAATGAACTATAATTCATCTCTGTTGTTGTTTATTTTGGTGCTGTAATTGACCAACATTTGAGAAGTGGGAGCTGCTTTAAGCTGGATTCCATGACTCCACTAATTTTCAGCACTTTCATCCTTTCTGATAGAGGAAGATATTTATGTACATCTTGTCTTTCCCTGCCCCAGCCACAGAACGAACCATTTCTCTGGGTAGCTCTTGCTCCTTTTACTCTCTTTGATCACTAATTCTAAACAGAATCATTTACTGCCTTTAGGAGTGATGGCTATGAGACTGGCAGAAAAGTTCCAAGGTAACATCAGCCTTAAGAGTCCCTGATGGAGCAGGGCATGGTAGTGCATGCCTATAATCCCAGGGCTGGGGAGGCTGAAGCAGAAGAATCATCATGCTGACCCCAGCCTGGGCAACTTATCAAGACTCTGTCTCAAAATAAAAATAATAATATTTTTTAGATGTGTGGGTATAGCTCAGTGGTATGGCGTTCCTATGTTCCATTCCCAGTACTGAAAAAATAAAGTCCCTGATAGTAGCTGGGCATGATGACATTCCCCTTCTTCCTAACTACTCAGGAGACTGAGGCAGGAGGATGGCAAGTGTGAGGCCAGCTTGGGAAACTTAGTGAGATCCTGTTCTAAAATAAAATTCAAAAAGGGCTGGTGGTAGATTTCTGTGATAGCACACTTGCTCAGCATGCCTGAGGCCCTGGATTTAGTCCTTAGTACTAGAAAACAGTAAGTTCTGTGTTGCAGATGAATCTTGGGATGTTTCCCTCAGGAGACCTTCAAACATGTATGCTTCCTTCCTGTCCTTGGAAGAGTGGAAAGTTAAATGTGCTGTGTGGTGACACATTCTGTTTCATACTCTGTGGTCTAACATCCTGAGAAAGTGGCCTTACAATGTCCAAGGACATTTTGGTTCAGATCCAAAGATGGCAAGTTCAGTGTCTAAGAAGCCAACATCTTCTAACCTGCCAAATGTTACTCACAGCTTCACAGTAGACCATCCCATATCTGCCTCCAGTGCTTCAGCTTAGGGCCTAAAGGTTGGTTAAGCTCACCTCTTCCAAGTGCTGCTGTAGTGGGGAACCCATTAATGGGATTTGGTTAACTCTGAATCGTACGGGAAGTATCGGAGTGGGGGGTGGTTCCAGCAGCAGCGAAAGAATCTGGGTACCTCTGAGTAGGACAGAGTCGACTACTGTAGCAGAATAGAGGTAAGGGCTGCAGATGGCAGTCACTGGCAGACAGTCTGGATGGCTGAATGCAGCAGGTAGAACTCACTGTATGCCCCAGTCGGGGGGGCTTTGAGTCCATGTCTGTTTGTAATGTATCAAGAGGAGCAAGAAAATCTCCACAAATTTATTTTTCATTAAAAATATTTTAATTCCAAAAATTCTCAAAAATTAAAGGTAAAAAGTAAAGATATTTACATAAGAAGTGAAAAAGCTTTAGAAAAACATTTAAATAAAACATGCTTTGAATTTTAAAACATCTTCATGGGTTGGAAGGACAGAGGGAGGGGATGGGAATGATTTGTGGTGCACTTGCCCTGGGGGTCCTGTTTACTTTGATTTTTATTTAGTTCAGAATAAATGGATTTCCTCACACTTCCTGGCCTGGTGTGTTCCCCTTCCATGGAGCTGGGATGAATGAATGTGGGCCCACCCTTCCCAGGGTATGAGCACGGGAGGTGAAGAGGGACACAGAGCAGGGAGTTGCTTTGCTGTTGACTCTGGCCCTTTGCAGTCCTAATGGTCTCCACTGCAGGGCCTCACCATGCTCTCCAGGAAGATGCCCAAGTCCACAACCCTCCAGCCCCAGGAAAACACCAGCTCCCAGTGCCTCTCTTCAGCCTGCAGCTCCCACTTCTTAGAGTTCATCTCAAGGGCAGGGAAGAAGTCTCCACGCAGCTCTTTGGGCCATTTCAGGTCTGAAGTCTCTCATCTGAATCAAGGTCTCATATCTGAGACCTTAAGTCCTTAAGGGTTTCAGTTTCCCCATAGCAACCCCAGAGCCCCAGCCCAGGTGTAGACATGGAGGGAAGGGGCCAAACCCAGACTGTCCTCAGGCACCCTGTCCCTGACTGCTCCCCTGGGGCTAAGGCTCACAGTCTTTGCATTTGAGGACATGCATCTGCTCTGAACTCCCACTCCCTCCCAGATTCTCACTCTAAGCATGCTGTCACCACTGAGGCCACTCTGGGAGGGAAAGGAGAGCCCACACCCAGAGCCACTTGCAGCCCTGGCCAAGGCCCTCAGAGCTGCCTTCACAACCTATGGCAGTTTGCCACCTGTCAGCAGGGAACCAAACTGCCACTCTGGCTGTCCAGAAAGGAGCCTTGCACCATGTGGTCACCCCCGGACAGAACTGTCATGAGCACTCGCTGGCTGCAGATGTCTCAGTGGCACAGGACAGAAGCAAAGCCCTTTTACATGAAAAGTCCCAGATAAGCGGGAGGTAAAGGAAGAGCTAGCCAGGGCCAGGCATGAGTGCTACCTGCAGAGTCCCTAGAAGCAACTCCTTTCATTAGGGAGACAGAGCAGCCCTGGTTATCTGAAACACAGCACGAAGACCTCCTGCCTGGAGAGAGCATGGTGCAGCCCACAGGAGGTAAGGGAATCTCAGGATGTGAGGTAGGTAGCTGGGAGACCTGGGCCAGGTCTGGGCACGATGGTGCAAACACAGACTGGAGGAGGCTCACCCCACTGGGCTGGGACCAGGGCTCCCTGTGTCTGAGCCCAAGTGTTCTCACTGGCATGGGAGTGGGGCCAGGGCAATGGGCTTGAGGTTAACCAAGAAGAAAAGAGTAAAAATGAGCCATTGTTGCAGTTTGTCAGAATCAAGAAAATCTGGGGGAGGTTGAAGGAAAAGTCAGTGCAGTTGTGGCTGCTTGGAATGCCCCAGGTGATAGTTGTACCCACCTTGGTCAGCTTGTCTCTCAGTTAGCTCCAGGGTCATCATGACTCCAGTGCAAATGTCACAGGACCAGGTTGGTGACTCTTCTGTCTCACCCTGGCAGGAAGGTGGACAGAAGAGCATAATTCACAGCTTCTGCTCTGACCTTTCCTTTGTCTTAGCTCCTGTCTCCCCACATCAGGAAACAGCCATTGTCTCTGTCCCCTTGCCTCTGAGAGTCTTGACTTGAATTTCCCAGAGTTGGCATTCTTTCCCTCCTGGGACATGTCAGTGGGTGGGATGAGGTTAACAGCTGTTATAGTGTGCTCGAATGGCCCCCACTTAAGCCTCATGTAATCATGGACAGGGCTGAGTCTGGCACACATGATTGGCTTGTTGTCTGGTGTTGGAATTGATGGTGTGAGTGCTGCGCCTGCCCAGGGTTGGAACCGACATCCAATGTAAGGGCAGGAAGAAGGCATGTCTTCATGTTCTTGCTGGTTCACGCCTTGCTGTTAGTGGTGGCCATGAACGGCTGCTCCCCAGGCACACCACCCTGCCTTGCAGCCAACTGAGTATGGACTGAAACCTTCAAGAACTGTAAGAAATAAAACTTTTCTTCTCTAATTTTGGGTGTCAGGTTTTCTGTCTCAGCAATGAGAGAAAAAGTAACTAAGACAACAGCTTTCAAGATCCTCAACTTTTTTTGAAAGCATGATTTTTTGTTTTTTGGTACTGGGGATTGAACTCACAACCTTGCACCTGCCAGGCAGGTGCTTAGGCCACTGAGCTAAATCCCCAGTCCTATTTTTTGAGACAAGGTCTCACTATGCATTTTAGGCTGGCCTTGAAATCACTTTGTAGCCCAGGCTGGTCTCAAACTCACAACGATCCTCCTGCCTCAGCCTCCTGACTGCAGGGAGTAAAGGCGTCTGCCACCACGCCTGGCTTGAAAGTATGATCTTGAACAAGTGTTTTAAATCTCCTTGGGCATTCAGGATGTTCCCTGATACAATGTCTGTTGTATAGATAATACAATTGTTTTGAGGGTTAATTCAATGTGCAGTGTGGATTAATTGAAGTAACACACGTAGAGCCTTCCACATATTGTGGATATTCAACAACTATTTTTTCATGTAATGCAGCTCTTAGCTGCCTGTCCTGCCATTGATGTTTAATGACATAGTCTTCATTCCCATGGACTTCTGGGGTCTTTACTAGATTTTCTGTTAACTGCTGGGAGCTCATGCTCTGAAGATGAACTCCTACATCTCCTATTTTTCCTGGACCCTCCAACTCCCAGCACTCTTTGTTTCTCTCCTACCCAGTTTTGGTGGGACATGCAGTCTTTTGCACCTTCATTTAATTCTCCAAAACATCAACACTACTGGGCAGTTGTGGCTAATCAACTTCTCATTGTTTCAGTGGTAGGTGAATAACCTTCTGCACATGCTATTGCTTAGTGTACACTATTCGACATTGCACATGAGGTTAGACATCTAGAGTTTTGAAAGTCCCTGACAGGTTTGAAAATTAGCCCTGTGGAGGAGGGGGCCGCTTCAGTGTCCCAGTGGTTGGGAAAGTTGGCATTATCTGTGAGTCCAATGGGAAGCTCCCTGTGCAGAAGGTTCCTGGACTCTGCCCATACATCTCTTCCATGGCTGACTTTAATCATGAATTTTCAGCGTAAAAAGCTACAACTATGATATTAAAAAATAAAAAATAATGCAATAAAAATTCCTGAACTTTTTCCAGTTTGGAGTGTCTAGTAGCGAGCCCCAGTGTCTCTAACTTTCAGTCATGTGTGGCTTTTCTATCTGTACACTCTCTTCCCGCTCCACCATGAATCCATTTTCATAATCAAACAGATCCCTATGGAGAAGTCCTTTCAGCAGAAGTATAAGGACCTGGCAGTGGTGGTGCAAATGAGACCTGATGCCTGTCACTCTCAGTGTGTCCAGTGGGTGACTTTCCAGAATCTGTCTCCACCTGAGAAGTTTTTGACCATGGGATTCACAGACTGACTTTGGAAACAGGGTACTCATTTCTTAGTGGAGAAAGGGAATCCACCCAGTGCTGAGTAATCGTCTTGCACGCTGAGGAGCAGTCTGGGGCAAAAGTCACTGACTCTACTCCAGGGATTTCCTTGAGGCCACAGTGCATTAGCGAAGAGCACTGGGATGTTGTGGTTTATTTCTTACCTTCTTATCATTGTCCAGATCTTCTCCTTGATTAACTGTGGAAACATTTCCAGGTTGTACAAACCTTCTAGAACTTGGATAGGAGAAAGGAGTTAACATGTCACAAGAATGACATTACAAAATCCTCTAAACCTGGTGAATCCTGAGGCATGAGAACATTACACAAGACCATAACCTCTGTAAAATGCAATAAATATCTCAAAGACTGCCTTGTTTTATGTATTGAAGTTCTTACCTGGAATGAATAACATAAAATAAGCAATCACCAATCAATAACTAATGTTCTTTGTGTCACCTAGTGCTACTGTAATAGGTACTTTCTTCTTTATCTTCTTCTGTCTATGTAAACAGACACTTGATCTCAGTGGTGGAACATTTCCCTGCATGGCTGGAAACTCTCGGTTCAATTGTCAGCACGGCCAGAACAAACAAAGAACCCACATACCAGGAATCTAATTTCAAATAAGTTATTCAAGGCAAAGAAAGCACATGATTCCCAGGCACACATACTCATTTTCACTTCAATAAACTATTAGCTCTCATATGTGCACCTTAACTTGCCCTTTAGGCTGGCAGGTGTCATAGACTTCAAATGGCTTAACATGCAGTGAACTGATGACCTGTGTACAGGCCCACAGCCAGGCACGCAGGTCCCAACTTAAGGCATTCTGGTTTAGCAGCCACTCAAGGGAGGAGAATGGGCCCGCCAGGATTAGAAGTGCTACTGCCCATGTGAAGTTAGGAACACTTGGCTGTCATGGAGTGTCCAGGTCAGGAAGGAAGAACCTAGAACTAACCCTCAGGTAGTGGTGGTGGACACGAGTCACCTGCACTGTGGAGAAGAGTGGGTTTCCCTCCTGCTCCTCCTTGTGGCAAACCAGGGCTGGCAGAGGCTCAAAGGCAACTGTTGCTTGTGATATTGACAGAAGCCTGTCAGTTCCTACCTTCACCTGAGTGTGGAGAGGGACTGTGGGTATCAGTGGGAGCTGAGAATGCTATGAGGTTGACAACCAAAGGAAATACAGACACTTGCCTAGGAGTTGCAGTGTTCACCCTCTCCATGATGACTTTTTGTTATTGTTCACAGATTCTTTCTCCAGTAACTGACAAGTACTTTTCTTAGAAAATCACAAGTATGACTGGGGTAGGGAAAGGAACTCCACTGATCTCAAGAGAGGCCAGGCATGTGTGTCAGTCACTTTTCTGTCACTGTGACAACATATCTGAGAAGGGATTATTTGGGCTTACAGTTTCAGAGGTATAGTCCACGGTCACTTGTTGCCTTGGGTCTGTTTTTATGCTGTGGAGAGTAACATGAACATGTTTTGTAGGCAATGCTGCTCAACTCATAGAGGGTGAGAAGGGGGAGAGAGAGAGAGAGAGAGAGAGAGAGAATGAATCCAGGGTGCCAACATACACTTCAAGATGCTCCTGATACCTCCTTCCTCCCACTAGTCCCACCACCTAAATATTCCATCAAATACAATAGCTTCATCAGCTGGGGATCATGTCTTCAGCCTAGGAGTCCTTGGGAGAAACTTCAGATCTACAGGACCTCACATGGCCAGCTGTGAGGACATGTCTCTGTGCCAGGTCACAGGCTGGCAGTGAGGAGACCACTGCTTGAGGAAGAGCTGCAAGTCCAGGAGCAGGTGGGCAGTGGTAAGTATGGGGAAGCTTGTGTGGGAATGACAAGCTGGCTCTGTACTCTAGGATGGAGACATTCCTGGAATCAGATTGTGCACCTATCCTACAATTACTCATGACAGGTATATTCTAAGGGCAGTGATGAGAGGAAAGAGCTGAATGTTTGTGTATCCTGGTGTCTCTGCTGTGACTTGTGGCTCCACCCTCTGGTGGGTTAGAACATGTGAGCGTTAAGCTCTGCCTCAGTTCTTGCCAGCTTCCCTTTTGAAGTTTCTCTGCAGCTGAACAGGACCGTGGGCACCTGTGATGGAATCCTGCTTGAGTACCCCTGCCCCCCACTACTGGACCTCAGGGATCCTAGGACTCATTGGTCTCAGTGAATATCCAAGATTCCTGAAAGGTAGGGCATTTGGGAGGCATGGGGACAGCTTACGATCCTTCAGTCCTAGAAGGGCTGTTAGGTTCTGATGTCTTTTGGAACCCAAAAAGGAAAGACAGTTTGCTATGATTTACCAATGCACTGTGCTTGGTAGAACTCAGGATGAGAAGCATAGAGGAAATGGCCTTTTGGTAACTAGCATAGGCTAGAGACCCTTAGATGCAGGATTGCTGTGGGCTGTGCTTCTTGAGTTTCTCCAGTGAGCAAGAGAGTGTGGACCCCTCATGGCTGTGCTGGGTTCATTTCCAAGAAGATCCTGACCACGAAAGAACCCTGGAGGTCTCACATAAATCTTAAAATTGCTTGTGCAATGGTCACTCTGCTTCTGTGTTAGTTCCATTTAAAATTTGAAAGCAAATTGGTCTTTGGTGTAATGAATCATGCAGGAGGAAGCCGTTTTTTTCTGTCAGTTGCCTTTTCTTCTCCATGAGGTGCTGCTCAGGACCCAAGATGTCTGATAAAGCCTTGTTTTTCTCATCACTTTTCCTGGCAAAACCCTGGAAAAATGAAGAGGTGCCCATTGATTTGGAAATGACTGAACCAGTGGAGGAGAATCTGTACCATGGAACATGGCTGAAGTTGAAGGAAACAAATATACCAGTCTGGGGGGAATTTCCAATTTCCATGACATAAGATGCATGGATTCTCACCAAGGTTCAGGGAATGAATTCCATGGTTTCCCTATTCTATAAATGAACAAGCCTCCAAAACTCAGGGTGTTATTGAATCCACATGCTTCTTGGTACAGTGAACAGGTGGAAGAGAACTGCAATTGCTGTTCCAAGCTACATGAGCCAGGGAAAACAGGCAAGAAAAAATGGTAGCATGGGGGATAAAGAAAGAGAGGATAAGGAATTAAGCAAAAAGTGAATTGAACAAAATAGTGAATGAATAAATATGTCATATGAGACATATATCACATTTGCAATGTTATGGAAGGTTACATTTTTTTTTCTTTTGAAGAGAATAAAACCAAACCATACAAAACAGAATAGCATCAATCAAAACAAAACAAAGAACATGGTACATGACTTCTAAAAAAGATAAAAGGAAATCAATAATGGCTACCATAATGCCTCTTGTTATCTTCAAAATAACTAACCATACCATCAGGCATAATAAAATCAAACAATATAGTATAGAATAAAACCAATAAAACAAAACAATGGAAGCAGGTACAGGACTTCAAAACAATAGTGAAACAACAGTGTTTACTGTAATGGCTCTTGTTGTCTTCTAAGTAGTTGCCTATATCGTCAGACATGACACAATCAAACAAATCAAAATAGAATAAAATCACTCAAAACAAAACAATGAAAGCAATACAGGGCTTCAAAACAAGGTAATAGGAAATCAATAATGGCTACCATAGTGTATTTTGTTATCTTTGAAATAGCTGTCCATGCCATCAAATATATATATATATATATATATATATATATATATATATATATTTTTTTTTTTTTTTGTGGCACCAGGGATCGAACTCACAACTTCAGGCCTGCCAGTCAGGTGCTTAAGTCACTGAACCAAACTCCCAGTCCTAGTTTTTTGAGGCAGGGTCTCACTATGTAGCTCAGACTGGCCTTGCACTCATGTTGTAGCCGAAGCCGGCCTTGAACTCACAATGCTCTTCCTACCTCAGCCTCCTGAGTGCTGGGATTAAAGGCGTGCACCACCACACCCAGCTAATGCCATCAAATATAATAAAACTAGACCAACTGAAACAGAATAAAACCAAACTAAACAGAACAATGAAAACAATACGGGATTCAAATCATGATAATATTTTAACAATGACAACTGCTTTCCCTTTTTAGACACTTCCTCCCTTTTCACTTTCACATTATGTATTGTTTTGAATACATAATGAATGTATTTTGAATCCCACTAACTCCTTTAGTTTTTTATACTAGGGAGACAACATGATGTTCACCCATGTGACTCTGAATCATTTCATCTATGAGCATGATCTCAAGTTGTATTCATTAACATACAAGAGCCTTGAGGTTATCTTTCTTTGTAGCTGAGTAGCTTTCCATTGTATAAAAATGCCATGTCAGCTGGGCGTGGTGACTCATGCCTTTAATTCCAGTACTCAGGAGGCTGAGGTAGGAGGAGCGTTGTGACTTCGAGGCCGGCTTGGGGTACGACGCGAGCGCAAGGCCGACCTGAGCTACACAGTATGACCCTGCCTCAAAAAACCAGGGCTGGGAGTTTGGCTTAGTGACTTAAGTGCCTGTCTGACAGGCGTGAGACTGTGAGTTAAAAAAAAAAGCCATGTCTTTCTTGTCCACTCTGCAGCTAATGGGCAAGCTACCCCCACTTTTTTCTGGTTCCCTGTCACATAGAGCATTGTTCTCTCTCCTTTGACTTTCAGTCTATGAACCCCCTTTCAAGTTAAATGTGTTTCTCATATATAGCATATTGGTGGATCCTGTCTCCTGATCCACTCTGCCTGTGTTTCTTTTTATTGGTGCATTGAGGCCATCTATATTAATGGTTATGGCCAACATGCACTGCTTCATCTCTGCCATGCTATTTTCCTGCCATTGGTTGCCTACTTTTCCTCTCCATTCAGTTGTCTGCCCTGCTCGGTGATACCCCTCTGCTGCTGTTTCTGGAGCTGTGGTCTTTTTTTAATCTCTCTCTAGTATGTCCTTCAGTATTCATTGTAGGGTTGGTTTGGTGGTCATGAATTACTTCAGTTGTTCTTTGTCATGGAAGTATCTTGTTTCTCTGTTGATTTTGCAAGATAATTTTGCAGGGTACATCAATCTGTGTTGGGAGTTGTTTTCTTTCAGGACTTGAAATACTTCACTCTAAGCTCTTCTTGACTTGATGGTTTGTGTTGAGAAGTCTGTCATGATTCTGTTGGGTTTTCCTTTATAGGTGATATGCTTCTTTTCTCTAACAGCTTTTAATAATCTGTTCTTGTGTTGAATTTCTGGGATCTAGATTATTATATGTATCAGCATAGATTTATTTTGCTTATGGTTACCTGGAGTTCTATATGCTTCACTTATCTGAATGTCACTTCCTTTTCCCATGCTTGGAAAGTTTTCTGGTGTTATTTCTGTAAATAGACTTTTAATGTCATTTGTATTGACCCCAGCTTTTTCACTCACACCTATTATTCTTAAGTTATGTTTCTTTGAGTTGTCTTGCAGTCATTGAATTTTTACTTGTAGGTTCCTTGTTATTTTTAGGAGGTCTTTCTTTTTGCAATGACAAGCTGTAAACCTATCTTCAACATTTGAAAGTCTATCTTCAGTTTCTTTCAAGTGGTTTTGTCAGCTTTCAATGGAGTTTTTAATTTTCTGGATATCTCTTTGAATCTTTCATGTATTCCAAATCTTCTTTGTATTGTTCATTCAAGGTTTCCCTCATTTTCCTATGCTCCTCCATTTTTTAAAAATCTATGTCTTCCTTAGAGATACTTAGCAATTCTTTTATTATGTTTTTCATTTCTTCTTTTAACTGAGTTAGCATTTCTGTTCTAATTTCTTTTATAGCCTCATGAAGTTGTTTCTTTACTTCAGTTGCCATCACTTCAGAAATTTCAAGTCTGCAGCTCCCGATCTCTTCTGTGTTTGCATCTCCTCGACTTGCTTTGCTTGGATTGGAGGCCAGAGACTGCCTTTTTGTATCTTAGTCTCCACATATTCCTGGGTTCTTCTGGACAAGTGGCTACTGGGGTTCCAGGCACTTTCAGTATTGGCTACAATTTCTCTGAAGTGAGACTGGTTTTTTAGCCAGTGCTGGCTAGGGGTATGTGATGGTGGCCATTGGGTGTACTAGTGCAGGGCTGTCTGCTGCTTTTCTCAGTGTATGTTGGCTCCCTGGTGGCTGGTGGAGTGTGTGCAGGGGTGAAGCTGGCCACTTCCTGTGGACCTGGGCTGGTCACTGGTAGGGATCCTCCACTACCGCCCTTGGAGTATGGGGCCAGCCACTGCCTTCAGGCCAAGCTGGCTACCTGCAGGAACCTCCACAATGGTAGCTAGAATGCATGTGGGGGTGGGGCTCAGTCCAAGAAATTTCCATTGGTCTGTGCCCAGCTAGGAGCTGCTGGAGGAAGCTGGTAGTGGTTCTGGTTCCAGGCTTATCAGCCTGACTCTAAAATGGTTCCTGGCCAATTGATCTTTCCCATGAGAGGACTGAGTCCTCTGCACTCACTGCCAGCCAGTGCGATCTTCCAGGTCCACTGCTCCCCTCCACTGCTGCTCCTTCCAATGTTGCCTCTCTCTGCAGAGGCCTCCAGGGTTGCCTTTGCCACGTCACTTTGATTGTGTGTCCCCAGGTTCCAGCAGCTCATCTCACACAGTAGGTCCAGCTCTGGGCAAAGGTGCTACTGCCTTCTTCTTTGTTTAAGTTTTTCTTTTTACTCTTTCTTTGGGCTTCAATTCTTGCTTTAGATTCTTCCTGTGGTCCAGGGGACCCACTTCCTTCCTTCTTGTCTTCCCCATGATGCTATATTCCAGCCTTGGACTGTATCTCTCAGGGAGGCTGTTTACTCTGCTGCTTACTGTTCCACCATCTTCCCAGAAGCCCCAATTTCATGTTTTTGAATGCTATTAAGAAAGGCATTATTTCCCTGATTTCTCTCTCAGTGAGTTTGTTATTTGTGTACAGGCTATTGATTTTTGAGTGTTGACTTTGTAACCAGCTACATTACTGAATTTGCTTATTAAATCTAGTAGTCTTTTGGTAGCATTTTTGAGGTCTTCTAAGTAGAGTACAATGTCATCTGCAAATAATGATAGTTTAACTTGTTCCTTTACTATATTTACTTCTTTTATTTCTTTCTCTTGTCTAATTGTCCAGCTAAGGTTTCCAGGACTGTGTTGAATAAGAGTGGATACAGTGGACATCCTTGTTTTGTTCCTGATTTTAGAAAGAAAGCTTTTGGTTTTTGTCCATTTAGAATGATGTTGGCTGTTGGTTTGTCATGGATGATTTTTATTAGATTGAGATAAATATCATCCGTTCCAATTTTATGTAGGGTTCTTTTTGTCTCTGATTTTTTGGTACTGGATATCAAACTCATGACCTTGTGCCTGCCAGGCAGGTGCTTAAGCCACTGAGCTAAATCCCCAGTCCTATTTTTTGAGGCAAGACCTCACTATGCAGTTCAGGCTGAATTTATACTCACTTTGTAGCCCAAGCTGGCCTTGAACTCACAGCAATCCTCCTGCATCAGCCTCCTGAATGCTGGGATTACAGGCATACACCACAACACCCAGCTTATTTTTTGTCTTGTTTTGTTTTGTTTTTTGTCTTTTTGAGACAGAGTCTCACTGTAGTTCAGACTGGTCTTGAACTCGCTTTGTAGCCCAGGTTGGCCTTGAACTCAAAAATCCTCCTGCCTCAGCATCTTGAGTGCTGGGATTATAGGTTTGTGCCACAATGCCTGGCTTTTTTGTCTTTTTTTTTTTTTAGTACCAGGGGTTGAACTCACAACCTTGCACTTGCCAGGCAGACACTTGTGATGCTGAGCTAAACCCCAGGCTCTTCTGTAGGGTTATCATGAATGGGTGCTAGACTTTGTCACAGATTTTTTTTTGACTCTACTGAGATGATTGTATGATTTTTGTCCTTGGTTCTGTTAATATGGTGTGTTACATTTATGAATTTATATATGTTGAACCATCCTTGCATCCTTGGATGAATCCCACTTGATCATGGTGTACAATCTTCTTGATGATTTGCAACAGTCTGTTTGCTAGTATTTTATTGAGAATTTTTGCATCAATGTTCATTAGGGAAATTGGCTTGAAATTCTCTTTCTTAGTTGGGTCCTTCTCTGGTTTTGGTATCAGAGTAATTCTTTTTTTTTTTTTTTTTTGCGGCACCGGGGATTGAACTCACAACCTCGCGCCTGCCAGGACAGGCGCTTAAGGCACTGAGCCAAACTCCCAGTCCTGGTTTTTTGAGGCAGGGTCGCACTATGTAGCTCAGGCCGGCCTTGTGCTCGCGTTGTAGCCCAGGCTGGCCTCGAACTCACAACGCTCCGCCTACCTCAACCTCCCGAGTGCTGGGATTCAGAGTAATTCTTAATTCTGGGAATGAATTTGGAAGTATTGCTTCCCTTTCAATTTCATTAAAAAGTTTAAGAAGTAGTGGTGTTAGGTCTTCTCTAAATTTCTTGTAGAATTCAGCAGTGAATCCATTGGGGACTGGGCTTTTCTTTGTTGATAGGTTTTTAATTATATGTTCACTTCATTTATCAATATTGGCTTATTTAGGATTTTTATATCTTCTTGATTCAGCTTTGGTAATTCATATATATGTAGCAATATGTCCATTCTGTGTTTTTCATCTTTTTAGAATATAAGTTTTTAAAGTAGGTAAAGATGATTTTCTGGATTTTTGCAGGGTCTGTTGTTATTTCACTCTTTTCCTTCCTAATTGCATGGATTTGAGTCTTTTCTTTCCTTTTTTTTTTGATAAGGTTGACTAAGAGTTTGTCAATTTTATTTAATCTTTCAAAGAACTAACTCTTTAATTGATTGATTCTTTTAGTTCTTTTTAGTCTCCCATGTGTTAATTTCTGCTCTGGTCTTTTTAATTTCCTCCTTTGTATGAGCTTTTGGCTTAGTCTGTGCTTCTATTTTTAGAAGTTTGAGGTTCAACATTAAGTGGTTTATATGTGCTTGCTCTGTTTTCCTGGCATGTGTATTTACTGCTGTAAATTTCCCTCTTAAGACAGCTTTCATTGTGTCCCACAAATTCTGGTATGTTGTATTGTCATTATCATTCAACTGTAAAAACTGTCTAATCTCTTCTTTAATTTCATCTGTGACCCATTGGTTGTTCAGTAGGATGCTATTCAATTTCCATGTGTTTATGAAGTTCTTGTGGTTTCCTTTGACATGGATGTCTAATTTCATTGCACTGTGTCTGAAAGCATGCATGAGATAATTTCAATTCCTTTGCATTTACTTAAGCATGTTCTATGAGCAAGTATACGGTCTATTTTGGAGAATGTCCCATGTGCAGCTGAGAAGAATGTGTATTCTGATGTTGTGGGGTGGAACACTCTATAGACATCTACTAAGTCAATTTGTTCAAAAGTTTGATTTGTTCTAATATTTCATTATTGATTTTTTTGTCTAGTTCATCTGTCTTTTTGTGACAGTGGGGTATTGAGGTCTCCCAATACAAGTGTTAGGGCTTATTTGATTTTTCACATCTGTTAATAATTGCTTAATATAGTTTGGTGCACTAGTATTTGTTGCATATATATTTATGATTATTATCTCTTCCTCTTGGATTATTCCCTTTATGAGGATGTAGTGACCTCTTCTATGTCTCTTAATCAGTCTTGACTTGAAATTCACTTTTTCTGCAAATAGAATAGCTATCCCTGCTTTTTTCTGGGTTCCTATCATATGGAGTATTGTTTTCCAGCCTTTAACTTTCAGTCTATGAATTTCTTTTTGAATCAAATGTGTTTCTTGTATGCAGCATATTGTTGGATCTTGCTTCTTGATCCATTATGCCAGTCTGTGTCTTTTGATTGGTGAATTAAGACCATTAACATTGATGGTTATAACTGATATATATTGACTTATCCTTGTCATGTTAATTTCCTGTTGTTGGCTTTCCCCTTTTTAAACTGTCCCTCTAATCATTTGCCTTCCTTGGTGGTTCCTTCTGTTGGGGTTCATGGATCTGAAGTCCTTATTATCTCTTTCTAGAATGTCCTTGGGAACATTTTGGAGTGCTGGTTTGGTGGTCATAAATTTTCTCAGATGTTCTTTGTCATGGAAGTATCTTATTTCTTCATCAATTTTGTGGGGTACATCAATCTGGGTTGAAAAGTGTTTTCCTTTAGAGTTTGGAGTACTTCACTCCAAGCTCTCCTTGACTTGAGAGTTTATGCTGAGAAGTCAGCTGTAATTTTGATGAACTTTCCTCTATAGGTGGTTTGATTCTTTTCTCTAACAGCTTATAGGATTCTATTCTTGTGTTGAATTTCTGGAAACTTGACTATGATATTCCTGGCTATAGATTTTTTTTTTATCATTGCTAACTGGAGTTCTCATTTATCTGTATGTCAAATTCATTTTCTCTACCAGGAAAGCTTTTTATCATGATGTCTGTGAACATTTCTTAAATGTCATTTGTGATATCTCCTGCTTTTTCATTGACTCCAACCAATCTGTAAGTTATTCTTCCTTGTCTCATCTAGCAGCTGTTGAATTGATTTCTCATGGCCTCTTGCTATTTTTGAGAAATCTTTCTTTTCCTGGACACTAACTGCAAGCCTGTCTTTAATATCTTGATGTCTTGTCCTCACATTGGCCTAATCAGCTTTGAATACATTCAATGGAGTTTTTATTCTCCTGGATATCTGCTTGAATCTGCTTTATAGATTCCATTTCTTTCCTATGCTGATCTTCCATAATTTTCTTAAGCTCATCTATTTTTTGGTCTGTGTCTTCTCTAACGTTGCAAAGCATAGTGTGTATTTTGATAATCTCCATAGTTATCTGAGAGATTATTTCTGATTTCATTTTTTTCCAGAGCATCATTCAATTGCTTTGTTGTTTCCATTTCAGAGAGGCCCGGTGGGGAGGGATTTTGAATTGTTCCACTTCGTTTCCTCCTGGATTTGCCTTTGGTGAACTGTATGTCTGAGGCTGCATTTTGCTTAAGTGTCTTCTCATTTTATTTTCTCTCTTTTTTTAGTCTAATTTCTGGAGTGATGCTTGTAAATTGTGTATGGTGGGTTGCTTTATTGGTAGTGTTTAGGACCCTTAGGTGATAATTACTTCTCTGAGGTATCTTCCAGGTGTAGCCGATTTTTGGTTTTGGGTTTTGAGCCTGTTGGAAGATCTTACCTCTTCAGTTTTTTGGAGACAAGAAGTTGCTTGCTTGGCCTAGTCCCTGGATCTTTGGCACTGTGCCACCATATTTTCTGTGACCCTTGGCTGATCTCAGTCATGTATTATCAGGACCAACAGTTGTTTGGAACAATTATGTCAGTTTTGGCAATAGTGGTACCAATAGCATCAAAAACAGTCTAGGAAACAGCAAACTGAGCTAACCCTTACTTTGCAAGTTTTAACTGTGTGAACTAGATTTGTGATTATATAACAAAATGTAAAACAAACCAGATAATTCTATGCAATATGTAAGCCCATAATGTGTCAATTTTTCCTTTGAGGGTTAAAATTTAAAATGGGTTAAGGAGAAAACAGAGAATTGGAAGAAGAGAAAGAGATTAGAATTAAGGTTGAAGGACAGAGGGGGATCATGCCAACTTGGGGAAACTGGTGCAGAAGACTGAAGGAAACGAGAGGTGGAAGAGATAAAAGGTACAACAGGACAGAACCACATCCCCAAAGAGGTTAGGAACTACTTTCACACTCATAAAAACAATGAAGGAGCAAGAGAAAAAAATTAAAAAGAGAAGCAAACAGTCTACTTCCAGGTTTTTTTCTTGTTTCACTAGTAGACATCCTGTGCCTATCTATCCCATCATGCCAGCAGTTGCTTTATGGTGGAGTAGTGAATAATCTCCGCAGTCCTGCCCTGAGACCAGACTCACTTGGCTTGCCACAGTCCAAGTAATTTCCATGGGTCTGAGCCCAGCTAGGAGCTGCTAGGTGAAGCCTGTAGCAGTTCTGGGTTCCTAGCTCATCTGTCCCATCTCCAATATGGTTCTTGGCTAATTGTTCTCTCCACAGGAGGACTAAGTCCTTTGCACTCACTGCCAGTCAGTGCAGTCCTCCATGTCTGCTCCTCCCCTCACTGCTGCACCTGTCTTTAGAGGACTCTGGGGTCTCCAGCCACCACCACCACCATGACTGTGCACTCCCACGTTTGAACAGCACCTCTCATGCAGTGAGTCCTGTCTCAGGGCTAAGGTGCTGCCAGCTACTGCCTTCTTCCTTGAATTTTTTTTTTCATTCTCTCTGTGGGCTTCAATGTACACTTCAGATGCTTTCTGTGTCCAGGGAACCCACTTCTATCTTTCTTGTCTTCCTCATGATGCTATATTCCAGCGTCTGGATGGTGAGTCTTAGAGAGGCTTTTTTCTCTGCTTCTTCCTACCTCACCATTGCCCATTCTTTCATTTTAGAGAACATGAACTCGTCACAGACATCAAGCAGGTTGGGTGTTTCTTTCTCCCACATCATTTGGAGGTTCCACTGAGATCACTGGATGGACGTATGAGTTTGTTTTGTTGCATAGATGATGGATTGGGACTCATTTGGGTAACACAATTTTATGCTTCAAATTTTATTATTTCTTTGCTCACTGTATATAATTGCTTATGTTTTGTCTATTATATAGTTTCATTGATATGATGATAAATCTAAGTTAAATCATAGTAAGGTTATAAGGTTATGTTACTTCTTTAATGGGACATTTCTTACTCCTATTTTGTTCTTGTATATATTGCATTTGAACTATTACTGGATTTACTGGTATTCTTTGCTTGACTTTAGGCAATTGCACTAAATAGAGTAACAATAGAATGCCCCTGGTGGACTTTAATATGAACTTCTGTAAAATGGGTCTTTTAAATAAAATATAGCTCAGATTTAGAAAAATATGTCTGCCTATATAATAAAACATGGGACTCATTCCACCAAGTAAAAGACACTAGGTCAGTGGTCTTTCTTAAGACTTGGAGGAAAGTTTTCACTGGGGCAGACTGACTCTGATCTGCCTCTACACGCTAGAGGAAATGTTAAGTCTGTTCTGCTTCAGTATGCTTTTCTCTGACCTCAATCCTAATCTTCTCCTGCCACTTTATACTTTCCTTTTTAGAGGCATGTAAAATTAAAAGGAACTCTAGACTGTTCCCAAGTTGTCCTTCTAGTCAACAACTAAGTGAAGCCCATAGAAAATGAGCATTTGCTAACACTGAAGACAGGGGAGCCATCTTAGATGAGAGACACATATCCTATCTCTGGATCAAATGAGACACTGGAATTTTGCTCATCTAGAAGAACACACTAAAACCCATGTCCTGGCTTATTATTTGGTGCAGGTCTCCCTCAGGAGACTGAACCTGAGATACAATGGAAAGAACCATCTTCTGGGTGATACCAGAAGGAGCTATTTCCAAAGCACCACACTTACAAAACCAAAACACATTTAGCCTAAGAGAGGATCTCCAACCTTTTCTTTTCCCTTCTTGTTATAGTTATCATTTATGTGTACAGAAAAATACTTTGATAATAAGTTGTGCACTTTAAAACTTTTACTATAAACTTATAAAGTGCTAGATAATGATCTTGCTCAGGCTTTTAAATAACCCTTATAGAACTTTGACACACAGTGGTTATGCTGCCAGCTAGTTAAACGCTCTTAGAACAGCTGCCATTTTTAAAGCGGAGGACAGATTTCCTCAGTATCTCTTTGATGAATCTCCATTGAAGTCAATGGCCAATGGAATATTGATCAGACAGCTGGAATTCTTTCAGGAGGCTGGTCTCTGATTGTGTGGGCCAATAGAAACTGAGAACAACTGAGGGATCATGGCTAGGGCTATTATTTGGCAGATACCCAAAAGCTCCTCAGTGGAAACTGGCTCCTGACCACAGAAAAATCTCCACGTATCTATCTACTTCTCTCTCTGCTAGTAGAGTAGGAATTTTCCCTAAGCTTTTCAGTCAATTTTTGAATCACTTTGACTACCCCTCCTTTCAGAAATTAGGCTGAGGCAGTTTGCAACAACTGTTTGCATTTCACAGCAGCTGGCAAGGAATGATTTATATTTGTGCCTTACATATGCTAATTAAGAATAAGAAAGTATTTTAGTCAGCCTTTTCTTTCGTGTGTACATCAAATACTAATGTGTCTTTACTAACATGTAAAATATGATTGCTAGACAATAAATATAAGATTAACCTGTGAGCTTCAACAACATAAAAATTTAAATAAAGCATAGTCTTGTTTTGCTACTAGGAAAGATTGCCTAGGTTATTAAATAGATAATACAAATGTCTTGGAGACTTCTTTACCCTAGGGCTCAGGGCAGAATTCCTCAAGTCAATTGTTCCTTTTATCTCTCTCCAGAAGTAATCACTTTCACAGCACAGCCAGAGAAGTACTCTAACTTCTTGCAACTCACCTTTTTATGTACACACTCTTCCAAAGAGCAAAAAGCAATAGTTTACTACAAAGTTATGCTTCCTTTTTTCAACATTCCTATCACAGTTAAGACCAATCATAACTTATGTTTGTAAGTGTCCTATAGGAGTAAGTTCACAAGCTCCCTGGCAGGATAAAATTGTGAACCATTTTGAGAGTGGGTAAGCTGGTTGAATTTTGTCTTTTACTCCGTCCAGATGGCACCCATCTGCCCTGGAGTGGAATCTACTCAAGGGACACCTTGAGGATACAGAAATCAAATAGAAATCAAAGAGGTGATGCCCAGATTATTATTTTTTGTATTTCAGACATGGGTTGCTCAAAGTCAAAGTCTCTTACTCCTTCAGAATGCATTCTTAAGCACTGGAAGATGTTTGACCTTTATGTGTTGAAAAAGAGCTGTTTAATATTCTTTTTGCACATGCACGCAGCCTGCTTACCCACTAGAGCCAAAATGGAATGCAAAGGGAAGTATCAATTATGATGTTCTTTTATAACTAAAATCATACTGTAAAAAAGAGGAAAAATGGTCAGAATTGACTCATTTTCAAACTTTTTTACATTAAGAAATAATTATTATTTATGCTCAAAGTATAATTGTAATCCATATGAGACTACCCATGTTTGTATATCTCTTTCTCTCAGTGACTTAAAGCAGATTGAGCTAGAACTAGGAAAATTGTCAGATGACCCTGGTAAGTACATTTATGTCTTTAGAGGATTTACTCAGACATAAAAGTAGGCTGGAAAGATATAATGTCAATCTTAAGTCAAACATTGACTTCTAATGTGAGACAAGTAGAATTATAAGCTGCTATTACATTAGGAATACATACCATATTGTTAATTTTAAACAGCTAGAAGATCAACAGCCAGGGAAAGAACCATTTCCCACTGGAGCCCAAGCAGCCCCCACCCAAGACCCCTGCTGGCCTAACAGTCAGACAGGACATTGGAGCAGCAGACAAATGTGCATTCCTGAAGGTCTAAGAAAGACAAAAGCTGGGGCTGGGGATTTAGCTCAGTGGCATAAGAGCTTGTCTGGCAAGTGCAAAGTTGTGAGTTCAATCCCCAGTGCTGAGAAAAAAAAAAAAAAAAAAAAAAAAAAAAAAAAAAAAAAAAAAAAAAAAAAAAAAAAAAAAAAAAAAAAAAAAAAAAAAAAAAAAAAAAAAAAAAAAAAAAAAAAAGGAAGGACAAAAGCCAAGCCCTCTATTTATTCTAAATTGTCAACTATTTACCAGAAGAAAGATGGAAACTCTTCTTCCTTCTTAGATCATTTACTCAAGGCACTGGTAAAATACATATTCATAGTTCCTGATTCAGTAGAAGTCAGACTTTGCTTAAGATATATTTATTACCCAGTCAGTTCCAGATATTAGAAAAAAGTTACAAAAGATAGCTTTTACTCCAGATAGTTCATTTGATACTTTAATAAAAACTGCCTCCTTAGTATTCTATAATTGGGACTGGGAGAAAGCCAAAGAGAGCAAACAAAGAGACCAAAAGGTGGCTGCCTTTGTTGCAGCTTTAAAAGAAATCAGACCCTAAATCTGATTCTCAGGGCTTCAAGAAGAGCTCAATGACTATGCTCAACTGCTACTGCTGTGGAAAGCCTAGCCACCTTAAGAGGGATTGCCTTAAGAGGCTCCCCAAGCCATGCCCTGACTGTGAAGGTTGCCAGTGGAAGGGAAACTGCACTGTGAGGTACAGGACCCAGAGCTCAGATTAGTCTTCCCAGGTGGTCTAGCAAGACTAAAGGATCTTGGGGCACTCTGTCTCCTCCCTCTGGCCAGACTGTCATCTCTACCTCTCTTCTCCACAGAGGAGCCCTGATTATAGGTAGCTAGCATGGGCCAGGAGAAGCAGCCAGCCCTGCCCCTGCACACATGCAGGCTGTCATCGGGACTCTCCTGTAGGTAGCCAGCATGGGTGGAGAGGAGAAGCAGCCAGCCCTGCTCCTACAAGTCTGCCAACCACCATCATCTTCAGGGACCTGTAGCCAGTTCAGGCCAGGAGAACCAGCCAGCTATGCCTTGGAGAAGCTGCAAGTACCTGGAGAAGTTCACTCTGCACCCCAGTGCTTCCCCAGGAACTTGGGTTAGGAGAAATCCAGGTGCCTGACCTATCCCCCTATACCATGAGTGGGTAGTCAATGTGGGAAGCGCCTGGGACCCCACAACCTGCTCATCTGGAGGGATGCAGGAAAATGTCAAGATGAAGAAGCAAAAGGTAATCTTGGCCTCCAGCCCAAAGAGAACAAGTGCAGGAGACATAGACATGAAAGAAAATGGAAACCTTACACCCGAAATTTCTGGGATAATGGCAACTGAAGTAAAGAAACTACTTCATGAGGCTCTAAAAGAAATCAGATCATAAATAATATCTCAGGCAAAAGAAAAAATGACAAACATAATAAAAGGGCTGCTGAGCATATCTAGAGAAGACATAGATAAAAATAAAAGAGAAGCATAGGGGAATGAGGGAATGAAGCTTGAATGAACAATATAGAGAAGAATTGGAATGCATGAAACAGACTCAAAGAGATATCCAGGAAATTAAAAAACTCCATTGAAAATTGTCAGAACTGCTTGCAAGAAACTGAAGATAGACCCTCAGACCTTTAAGACAGGATGGCAGCTAGTAATTGCATAAGGAAAGAACTCTTAAAAGTAACAAGGAACCAGGAAATCACAATTCAATGGCTGCAAGATGACACAAAAAAATAATTTAAGAGTGATAGGTGTCAGTGAAAAGGCAGAAGTCAACACAAATGACATAAAGAGACTACTACAGAAGAAACAGCAGAGAACTTCCCAAGTATGGAAAAAGGACCTGACATACAGATAACCAAGGCATATAGAACTCTAACTAGCCATAAGCAAAATAAATCTATACCCAGACATACAATAAAGATTCCAGAAATTCAGCACAAGAACAGAATATTAAAGGCTGATGGAGAAAAGAAACAAATCACCTATAAAGGAAAACCCATCAGAATCATGACAGACTCCTCAACCCAAAACATCAACTCAAAGAGGGCTTGGAGTGAAGTATTACAACTCCTGAAAGAAAACAACTCCCAACCCAGGTTGATGTACCCTACAAAACTGTCTTTCAAAATTAATGGAGAAATAGGATACTTCCATGACAAAGAACAACTGAAGGAATTCATGACCACCAAACAAATCCTACTAAAGAGTACTAAAGAGTATCCTAGAGAGGATAAAAATGACCACAGTTCCAGGAACAGCAGCAAAATGGAATCACTGAGCAGGGCAGACAACTGAATGGTGGGAAAAAGTAGGGAGCCAACAGCAGGGAAAAAGCACTAGTGCATGTTGGCCATAACCATTAATGTAGATGGCCTCAATGCACTAATGAAAAGAAACACAGGCAGAGGGTGGATCAATAAACAATATCCATCAATATGAGGTATACAAGAAACACATTAATTTGAAAGAAAATTCATAGACTGAAAGTCAAAGGACAGAAAACAATGCTCTATGCCACAGGGAACCAGAAAAAAAAAAAACAGGGGTATCTTGCCCATCAATTGTATATCAGGGCTCGGGTTAAATTTAGTGTTAGGGTTAGGCTAGGTGTAGAGCTACAGTTAGGGTTAGTGTTAGGTTTCTTGTCAGGTTTAAGGTTTGTCAGGGCTAAATTTAGGGTTCTGAATAATGCTAGTGGCAGAAAAGGATTATTGTTTTGGTTATGTTTAGGTTAGAGTTACGTTTAAAGTTAGGGCTAGGGATTAAGGCTAGCACTAGACTAGTGTTAGGTTTAGGGCTAGTTTTGGGTTAAGTCCTATGGCTAGGGTTATATTTGAGGATGAATGTATCTTAGTGTTAGGCTTAGGGGTAGGATTAGACCAGTGGTAGAGCTAGGGTTAGGGTTAGGGTTAGGGTTAGGGTTAGGGTTAGGGCTTGCATTGGGCTATGGCAAGAGCTAGGGTTAGTGTTAGGATTATTATTTAAGGTTAGGGCTAGGGCTAATGCTATGGTTAAATCTAGGTTTATGTTTAGGTTTATGTTTAGGAGCAGGGTTAGTGTTTTGGTTAGGGTGAGGGTTAGGGTTATAGTTTGTGTTAGAGCTAGCATTAAGATTAAGATTAGCTTTAGGGTTAGGGTTTAAGCTTGGTTTATGTCTAGGTTAGAACTATGTTTAGGGTTACAACTAGTGTTAGGGTAAAGTTAGAGCTAGTGTTAAGATTAGAGTTAATAGTGGGGTTAGGGCTAGGTTTAGACATTATTTTTAGTGCAAAGGTTAGTGGTAGGTCTAGGGCTAATGTGAGGGTTTGTTTTAGGGTTAGGGTTATTCTTAGGGTTAAGGTTAGGACTGCAACCAGAGCTAGGGTTAGCCTTAGGTTTAGGGTTAGTGTTAACCTTAGGGTTATGGTAGGTTTAGGGCTACTAATAGAGCTATGGTTTTTTTGGGTTACTGTTAAGGTTATTGTTAGAGTTAGATTTAGGGCTATGGTTCAGGCAAGGTCTAAAGCTAGGATTATGGTTAGAGGTAGTGTTAGGGTGAGGTTTAGTATTAGTGCTAGCATTAGTTTTATGGTGTGTGGTCTGGCCTCTGTGTCCTCTCTGCTTTAGCTCTTTGGGGAGGCACTGTCTACCTCAGGAAATGTTCATATCCTTGGCTGCCCTTGCATCACTGTGTCGCAGGGTGATACTGCATCAGGCTGGTGCCTTGGCCAGGCTCTGGTAAAAGAATATGTAGTCTGGGAAGGCAGCATCAAAGGAATTATGACACTGTAAAAATCAATCTTAATGCAGTTTTTCATAAAATTTCATAGCATTCTGTTAACTAGCCAGGGTATTTTGCAATCAAAGAAACTGAGTTTAATAGAGTTGGGAGATTTCTCAAAGTCAAATAGTGAATATAAGTTACAGAGAAGGGAAGATAGCTAGAATTTCTTAACTTTCTCCAGCATCTGTATTCCTTGGCCAGAGCACACAGCTGAATTCATATTCATTTTTCCTGTGTACATACAACACGTACTTCATGAAACCTAAAAAACTTGGAGGATATAATCAAGTGTCTTGAAGAGGATTTCATTGGAGTGAGTTGTGCTATGAGTTCCTTTCTTATCCCATGGATGCCAGCCATGAACCCCCAGGCTAGCACGAGGGGCTTAAATGTGACTATTCAGAAAGGTGTCTACTATACCTTGGAAGAGAGAAGACAGATGACATTGCAGAAACTCAATTGGGATATGCTGCTGGAACAGATTGTGAAAAGTGTTGGAACCGACAGTGGAAAATAAGGTGCATAGGCACTGATGGGTCAAATAAAGAGCTTTTTCATCACTTAGAAGTAGAATTATCCTTCTGTATTGGAGATTGTATGTAGGGACTCTATAATAAGTTATATCCCTGGCCTATATTTTATTTTGAGACAAGGTCTCATTAAATTGTTAAATTAACAGCTGTCCTTGAACTTGCTATCCTTCTTCCTCAGTCTCCCAGACAATGAGGTCTTGAGTTCAATCCTCACAACAACAACAACAAAAGTGGAAGTAGGACTTTTATATTTTTTTGGACAGATCTATCTGGTAGAGCAACAGAACCCCAATACAGAAAATCTTTTGGAAGTGAGTCACTCAAAAACTGCGAACCAATGACAAATACTGGTGTCCTGAGAGTCATTACTTATGATATAGTGGCTGTGAAATCCCCCAAATGAGAAAGAAATGTGAAATGTCCTGAGGGAATCAGCCACACACTCTCAACCCGAGAACCAACTGCTTGATGACAACAACAGGTCTAGTCAGGAATTGAATTTCCCTTCTCCTCCCCTCCATCCTTTTCATTGCTCTGCTCTCCCTCCTTTTCTCTGTGGAGTTGGGGAGGGAGTTCCATTGTGCTACTTTTCTCTGTTATCCTGTGAACCTTTGAAGGTCTTTCTTTGGCTGTGTCTGGTCCTGCTTATACTGTGGGCAGCCACAGCTGATAGTGATGATCCTGCCATGGGTTCATGTAGCGAGCTCCATGCACTCTGACTTCATAGTTGTGACCTCAGGCATCTTCTCACCCAAAGCCCTCTGAAGGCTATGTTTCTTCGGTGAGGCCTATGAGAAACTTTGAATTTCCCAACATGTGATGAAGAAAATTCATATCATTTTATATGTACATTTTCTACCTAAATTCCTCTCACTCAACTTTAAGAAATTTCTGAGACAACAGAAATTTTTGAGACAATGCAGCGCATTTGTCTGAGACCAATTATAAGTGAAATCCAACCCTCTACTTCATGTTCCCATCAACCTATCTGGAGTTCCTGTCACCTCTGTTCCAGCAGGTGGCCATATTAGCTCTCTTCCATGGATTTCATCTTTAATCCATTTCATTATAGCTTACTTAAGAGATGTGATTGAGATGTATGGTGAATGCTTAATTTTTCCCCCAGCAAATGCTTACATTTTAAAAATTTATTATAGTAGAAAACACATCACAAAGCCAGGAATCCCATCACTTGGGAGGCTGAGGCAGGATGATTTCCAGGAATTCAAGGTCTGCCTGGGCTAAATAGTGAAACCAAAGGCAGTGTAACTGCAAGACCCTGTCTCAAAACAAAACAAAAAACAACAAAACTACACATCAGCACTAATCTCATAGTTCTTTCCCTTGTGGTGAAGTTACTTTATTTTTCTTGCTGTTTTCTGAAGCATTTATGAAGTTCTCTTTTGTGAATGTCTTTATGCGATAAAAATATAGTGAATACTGCTGCTGCCTGTCATCCAAAAGAAAGGCAGGCTTCTAAAAATAGAACAATCTTTCCTCATCCACATTAATCATAGATTCTATCCTTCATGACTTTTAGGTATTGCCCGAAATCAACATGAACATGAAAGGTGAATGGCCTGAGTTGTTTCAGTGTATCAAGGCAGCCACAACAGCAAAACTCATTCCATGATGGGAGAAGTGAGTTGGAATGGAAGAGGGTCATTTTCAGGGGGATTAGTGGCACTATATATCTCACTAAAGTAATTTTAAAAAATTTAAACATTCACCATGTTATTGAGTAGCTCCTTTAGAAATGGCTTGCCAACTAGATGGATTCCTGGTCCTTCTTCCTTCAAGTAAAGATTTAGACAAGCCAAGCCAAAAATGGTGCCAAAGTTTATTTGAAAAGTGCCAGGTGAAAGGGTAAGGGAACACCATACTGCCAAATTCTTTCTTCCTTTCTTCTCTATTTGTCTTTGTTTCTTGTTCAGTCATGTTAACTGTTCATATATTCAGTCATTAACTGATTGTTACAGCATTTTGTAGTGTTGTTGGTGGCATTAGGCAGATGGTGCACATAAGAGTGTTCTACAGAAAGTATACAGGAGGATGTGAACACAGGGTCTTACTGTTTTCATGAGTGTCACTGCTTTTCTTTCCACATTTAAGAGTTTCAAAGAAAGAACAATTGTGGTGGTGTTTGAATCATGCAAAACAACAATATGGTTAAAAACAGCATAAAACGTGAGACAGCCAGTGATGGAGAATTTCACCCACATAAACATGTGAGTCATGGTGGCCAGGCTGCTGAGCATGAGGCAGAAATAGCAGGAGAGGGTCATGGTTCAGATGAGAAACCTTTCAGGTACTAAGAATTGTGCATTTCAGGGCTAGGTGTGGTATAGCTCAGTGGGAGATTTTCAAAGAAAGAACAATCATGGTGGTGTTCAAGTCGTGCAAAACAATAGTGTTAAAAACAGCATAAACCCGAGACAGCCAGTGGTGGAGAATGTTACCCACATGATATGAGTCACGGCTGGGAGGCTACTGAGGACGCAGCTCAAATGGCAGTAGAGGTTCAGGGTTCAGAGGCGAACTGGGCCATGTATTAAGAATTCTGCATTTGAAATATTATGTGTGTTATAGCTCAATGTGATTTGGTGCTCAAAAAGCTTGTGTCAAGCCTTGGGTATGAATCCCAGCAGTGCAAAATATATAGAGTGGGTAGGGGCATGATTTTATGTATGTTGTACAGTTTAAATGAAACTTTATATCAATTCCCTTGGGTCAAACAGCCACTTATGATCAGGTTCTCTGACAGACTCCCCTCCCCCCCACAGCCCCCAAGCTGTGTGAGGACAGTCCCAGGCACCGAGATTATAGGAGACTTGAGTGCCGCGTCCTTCTCTAGCCATGTTCTGTTGACAAGGTCCAAACATGGAAGAAGATAGATCTTCAAGGAGGACGTCTTCTAAGAAAAGGCTGCAGCATAAAAATTGGCTTTGTGGGAATGGGTTAACATTTCTGGGGAACTAGTGTTAACTTGTGCTCTGATCCAATTTGGAGGATTTCTTTTATTTTCTTTCCTGTGCACCAAATTAGTAAGCAAAATATAGAAACTCCCTAAGAACAAAGGGATAGTTAATGAAATGTTTTTTTACAATTAACGGTATATTGGTCTGA
>RJWM01015782.1:0-46862 GCA_004363535.1 Dasyprocta punctata | reverse complement strand
TCAGCCCACCCCACGTGGCTCACTGAAGCTCCCTGGCTGCTTGAGTTCACTGGGCAGGGCCCTACCAGGTTCTGCGTGGTGTACCAAGGCTGAACAGTAGATGGGGTACCCTGGGCAGGCCTTCAGCTCACACCACGTGGTGCACCAAAGCTCCTCAGCTTCTTGGGTTCCCTGGGTGGGGCCTACCAGGTTCCATGCAACATACTAAGGCTGCACGGCTAGGTGGAGTTTGCTGTGCAGGCCTTTTGCTCGCACCACACAGCCCACTGAAGTTACCCAACTGTTTGGAGTTTTTGGGTGGGGCCCAAGCAGAATCCAAGTGACAAACCAAAGGTCCCAGACTGTTTGGGGGTGCCAGACAAGGCCCTACCAGGTTTCAAGCAAGGTCCTGCAGCTGCACAGCTAGGTAGAGTTGGCTGTGGAGGCCTTCAGCTCACACCACCAGAAAAGTTTTTGAACAGGAAACATTTTTCTTCTTTTCTTGTTCTTATCCTTATCTAGCATAGAGGGCAAGAGTGGGCATTTGGTGGGAAGTTTCCCTCATTCCCTTATCAGGCACTGGGCATGTGTCATCTGTCATCTCATTTCATCTTCATGTGACCCTTTGAAAGTATTATTAGATACATTTTACTAATGAGGAAACTGAGGTTTAGAGAGGTCTGGAAATTTGTCCAAGTCTCCCAGCTTGTAGGAAGTAGTGCTGATCAGGTTTGGCTTTGGCTCATATTTTCAGATGTAGCACAGTTCCATGTGAAGGATGAGGATTTAAAATTAGTTCTGGATTTTAATCTTCCTGGTGGTAACAAAAAGGGTGAGAAATAGGGCTGGAAGTGAGAATGGTGGGTGGGCTATGGGCGCATTTATATACTGGGTTCAGCGAAGACAATTGGCTGTGTCATATGGGTACATGGAATCTGGGGACATCTTCCCAGCTGAGGTCTAGACTGAGGCCCTGCATATAGCAGGAGCGATTGTTACCCCTTTTTCTTCCTTCTTTTTACCGTGGGACCCAAAGCTGGCTTTTATGTGATAGGCCACATAGATGTTTGGGGAAGAGGGTAGAAAGTATGATTACAAAGATGAGGAGGATAGAAAGATAATAATACTAATAATACTAATAATAAATGGAGCTTCCCAGAGCTCTGGTTAGAGTATACAGTGAAACAAACCTCCTTTTAGCCATTTGGCACTGATATGTTCCAATTATGTCTCTAAGGGAAAAAAAAAACTTGGAAATGGAATCAAAGAATGCAAAATTAATGGATTTTCATGTGCATTAGGGCTTTAGGCTATCACTAGTTATTAAGCCCCTAAAGGCCAGGGAAGAAAAATTGAAAAATTAAAATAATCTTATAATCAAAGAAATAGTGAATGTTCAGTCACTTTTCTCATGGACATTTAATTGTGAAACAAGGCTTTCCCTCCCGAATCTCTTGATGAGCAGGGATTTTCATGGGGATGGTTGGGCGGCCTGTGTGCCATGAGACGTGCACCAGGCCCCAGGTCTGCAGCCGACCTCTCGTGCACGTTTGCTCTCATCTCTTGCACTGTTCTGGTCTAATGAATAAGTCAATTCTGTATCACATAAAATTGCCTTCTAATCATCTCTACATTATCATCTGTTTCATAGCAGCACTGAACAAACTGAAGTTCTCTTGGCAATCAAGTCTCTCATTTGGTTTCTTGCCTTCTTATCTCGTACCTTGATTTTTCTTGTTTTCTTCATTTTTAGACACTGTACCTCTCCTCTCACCTCTTGGGGCTCATACTGTATAATACTGGCTGCCTACCATATATCTGCTATGTGCTAGGTGCTTTTTCTATAGACTCTCTAATCCTCGTGATACCTCTGTATGATGGTGTTTTCTTTGTTTCACAGTTGAGGAAAATTGAAGCTTAGAGAAAAAGTTGACTTGTTGTTTGAGTTCCCTTTTCCCCTCAAATTAAAACCAATATTCCATTTACCAGCAGGGGAGTCAGCCCTCATCACAGTTGGCACAGGGATAGGGTGCTTCTTATCCTCTTACTGAGAAGGCTCATCTTTTCAAATGTAGGTGTTTGGTTGCAGGTTTGTGACTGGGAAACAGGAAAAGAAATAGAATTAATGAAGGTAAAAAGACCTTTTCATGACAAAGCTGGTTTTCTTCTCTCTGCAGTATTTACTGTACTTCCATATCTTCCTTGGTAATTTATTTCCATTTAGAGAAATGTCTAAGAAAGACAACTAACATCTATTATACAAAATGGTGTGTTTACTTAATTCTCACTGTGGCTCTGTGAGAGAGGCCCATTATGTGTGGTGCTCATGTGAGACATAAGGGGTAAAATAACTTGACCAAGTGCAGCTGTTGTAGACTCTAGGATGCCAATCAGGTCTGGAGAACACCAGTCCCTTCCCACTAGGGCATGCAGGGTGATAGGGGCCAAGGAAGGACCCTACCTGAGAGCAGAGCAAGGGTGGTAGGTGCTGCTGACTAGACAGCTTTGGGAATTTAGTTTGGGGGACCTGCTGCATGTGGAGCTTTCAACAAAAGAGAGCAAGGCAGGGATAGACCAATGGAAATAGTAGTTACACCTCGTATCCCCCAGTGCGTGCACATGTGACTCTGCTTTTGTAAGTTCATGATCATATTTTATCCCACTGCCCAAATACTGTACAGAGAGTCTTGTCTTATCTTAGGGTGAAGCAACTGAGGTTCAGAGAGGCCGATAGTTATTTAGACCATAGAACTAGGTAGTGACGGAGCCAGTTTCCACTTTTGATTAAAGTTCCCACTTTTGATTAATGTGTTTGATTCCTGGACAGAATATATTATTAACACATCTGCCACCCTCTACCCCCAGAAAAGAGTGGACAGGAGCATTGAGGCATTTTCTAATTAACTTCTAAGGCCTTCACTCTGAATAGGAAAAAGAAGAAAATTGAGAGATTGAGCTCTTACGTTAACGTAGTGATTTTTAATCTGAGGTCTGTACATGCTAAGCTGTAGACAGAATACAGGGGCATCTGTGAACTTGGATGGGAGCCAAGTTTCTCTTCATGTTTTCTAACTGAACCCTAATATTTCCTTCAATTATAAATTGAGTAAATCAACAGCACCTGAGAGTTTGCCACCAGTAAGAGTTACAAGTGTTTCCATATTACTTTATAGTTTGGCAGATATCTCAATATACCTTGTATCCTTACCACTATCGAAAAATTAGTACTAGAGTTAATAAGTAAATTCAGCAGTGTAGCTGGATACAAAGTCAACACTCAAAAATCAATAACATTCCTGCACAAAAACAACAAACTCACTGAGAGAAATTATGGAAAAACACCTTTCACAATAGCATCCAAAAAAAAAAAAAAAAAAAGAAATACTTTGGAATCAACCTAACAAAGGATGTAAAAGACCTATACATTGAAAATTATAATGCTCTAAAGAAGGAGATTGAAGAGGATGTCAGAAAATGGAAAGATATCCCTTGCTCTTGGTTAGGAAGAACAAACAATGTGAAAATGGCCATACTCTCCAAATTGTTATACACATTTGATGCAATTCCAATCAAAACACCATTAATATACCTTATAGATCTAAAGAAAACATTCCTAAAATTCATTTGGAAACAGAAGAGACCTAGAATAGCAAAGGTAATCCTGGGTAACAAACGCAAGGCAGGAGGCATCACAATCCCAGACTTGAAATTATATTACAAAGCTACAGTAATAAAATCAGCATGGTACTGGCAAAAACAGACCTGAGGATCAACGGAAAATATTAGAACATGCAGACACAACGACAAAGACACTCAGCCATCTTATCTTTGACAAAGGGACTAAACATATTCACTGGAAGAAAGATAGCCTCTTTAATAAATGGTGCTGGAAAAATTGACTTTCCACATGCTGAAGACTGAAACTATACCCACATCTATCACCATGCACTAAACTAAAGTCAAAATGGATCAAAGATCTAAATATTAAAATAGAAACACTAAATCTGCTGGAAAACAAAGTAGGTAGAAATTTCGAAGACTTAGGGGTAGGCAAAGAATTCATGAACAAAACGCAAACTGCACAAGAAATATTTCAAAGAATCAACAACTGGGATTGCATCTTATTAAAAAGTTTTTACACTTCAAAAGAAATAACCCATAGAGTGAAGAGAAAACTCACAGAATGGGAAGGAATTTTAACCAGCTGTCCCTCAGACAAAGGACTTATATCTAGAACATATAAAAAAAAACACATCAGGCCCCCCAAATTCAAAGACCCAATCCAAAAATGGGCATCTGAGATGAACATGCACTTCTCAGCTGAAGAAATACAAATGGCAAATAAATACATGAAGAAATGTTCAACATCACTGGTCAATTGAGAAATGCAAATTAGAGCAACACTGAGATTCCATCTCACTCCAGAAAGAATGGCTGTCATCAAGAAATCAACCAATAACAAATGTTGGTGAGGCTGTGGGGAAAGAGGAACACTTTTCCACTGTTGGTGGGAGTGTGGACTGTTGTGGCCACTGTGGAAATCAGTACAGAGATTCCTCAAAAACTAGGATTGGAAGTCCCATTCAATCCAGCTAGTCCTCTTCTGGGTATTTTCCCAGAAGAATTGAAAACATTATACAACAGTGATATATGTGCACCCGTGTTTATAGCAGCACAGTTTGTAATAGCTGAAACTTGGAAACAACCGAAATGCCCATCAACTACAGAATGAATAAAAAAGATGTGGTATTTTTATACAATGGGATATTACTCAGCTATCAAAAAGGATAATCTTGAGGCTTTTACAGGTAAGTAGAGGCAACTTGAGACCATACTCATAAGTGAAATAAATCAAACTCACATTTATAAATATTGTATTGTCTCCCTAGTGTAAAAAAATAATAAAAATAAAAAAATTAAAGGGTAGCAAGTTCCAAAATGTACAATAGATATTGTAATAATGAAAGGGAAAAAAGTGCTCAAAAGAAAAGAACAACTGGGATAAATGAAAGGAGAAAAGAAAGGAAAAGGTTATATGTATGTAGGTATGCATATATAAATGTATGTATGTATATGTATGCAAAGTAGATAACTATACTACTAATCTCTGTTAATTCATCAAAAAGAACAGTTTGTACTGTCACTGTTTGATTGTTTGATCATTTTTTGTGCCTAGATCTTGTAACCTGAACAACTACTTCTAAGATACCATTATGCAATATATTAACTAGTATTAATTTCCTACTATTTTTTTGAAATTCAGTATAATTTCTATCCTCTTTTCTGTTTTGCTTTTTAAAATAAAAAAAGAAAAATCAGGGAATTTATTAGACTCAGTGCTAGATCCTTAAATGCATTTATAGAAGTACTATTTTGTCATACCATAATTTTAAGAAAAAATTACCAAGTAATTAATCATTTTTCTTTACATTTCTGTGAATTTTATTTTATACTAATGCATAAATGTATGCATAAATGTATTTTATATTAATGTATAAAATAAAATTCACAGAAATATAAAGAAAAATGATTAATATAAAGAAGCATTATTTTGAGAATAGATACCACAGACCACTAAAGAGGTTCATAGCCCAAGAAAAATTAAAACCTTGTACAAGAGTAGGTAGGGCCCAAGATGATTCATATTCTCCAGGGAAACCCAGCAGAGTATGTTTGTGTCCTCTAGAAAAGCAGGTGCAAAGAAGGGAAGAGATGGCATCTGACACATGCCTGCATAGCTCATTCACAAATAATTACTGAAGGTCACTATATTCCAGGCACTGTGGTAGGCCTTGGCCCTAGTGGAGTGTGACAGCTCTTACATAGTGGATAGATAATACATAATACACACTGGGGACCTGAACAATGAGAAGGTGCCTCTTGGGGAAGGAGTGGAATTTGTAGGCTGACAGAGCAGAACAGCAAGCACAGGAAAGAACTTTCCTGAGATGGGAAAGAGAGAGAGGCTTTTTGGAGTTTCAAGGTGCTAGGGGTGATGCTGTCCAATATGGCAGCCATGGCCATCTGTGCCTATTAAGCACTTGAAACGTGGCTACCCCAACCGAGGTGTGCTGTGAAGGGTAAAATACACATCAGATTTGGGAAAATTTAATAAATGAAAAATGTAGATCTCATTTAGTAACTTTGAAATATGGATTATGTATTGATAATATTTTGGATATAGTATGCTAAATAAAATTCATTAAAATTAATTCTTCCTACTTTTACTTTTTAAAATGCGGTTAGTATAGGATAGGGGAAAGGAGAAAATGAAGAAGGGAAAAGATTATATGTATATAGGTATACATATATATGTGTATGTGTAGATATACAAGATAGATAACTACTAAACTGTAAGTTCATCAAAAAGAGCAGGTTGTGCTCTAATTGTTTGATTGTTTAATTTTTTTTTTTTGTCTTTCTGAGACAGGGTCTCACTGTGCAGTTCGGGCTGGTCTTGAACTCATTTTTAGCTCAGACTGGTCTCAAACTTGCAACGATCCTCCTGCCTCAGTCTCTGGTGTGCTAGGATTACAGGCATGTGCCACTACACCCAGTTGTTTGATCATTTTTTTCATGCCTAAATCTTGTAACCTGAACAACTACTTCTAAGATAACAATATGCAATGTATTAACTAGTGTTAATTTTCTACTATTTTTTGAAATTCTGTATTTTTTCTATCTTTTGTTTTGTTGTGTTTTTAAAATAAAAAATAAAATATGGTTAGTAGAAAATTTAAAATTATGTAGACAGCTAGTTGTGTATTTCTGTTGGACAGCACTGGGCTAGAAAATAGAAGTATATGAACATCTTTGTAGTGATTTCTACAAGTTGGTAGAATGTGAATAGAGATTGAGATTTCTATCTTTTCTACCCAACAAATATTTTTTGGACATAAATATTGGGTGCCAGAGATATGTTGATGAACAAGATAGAACCCTTGCTGCTATAGACTAAGTGTTTGTATCCCACATGACTCATACTCACAATCTAACATCCAGTGTGATGGTATTTGGGATGGGCTTAGTGCCCTTAAGAAGGAACCCTGAAGAGCTTCTTCACTGTTCCCCTCATGTGAGTTTGCTTTGAGAGTCAGCTAGTGAATTGATTTTGGACTTTCCAAGATCTAGAACTGTGAGCAATAAATTTCTGTTGCTTATAATTCTTCTAGCTATGATATTCTGCTACAACAACCTGAAACAGACTGATACTCCGTTACAGCACTTGTTTCTCTTACAGAAGTGTGTGTGTGTGTGTGTGTGTGTGTGTGTGTGAGAGAGAGAGAGAGAGAGAGAGAGAGAAAGAGTGAGACAGAGAGAAACTGGGAGAGGTAGAGAGAGAGAGGAGAGAAAATAGGCAAGCAAAACAAATTGCATGAGATAATTAGAAGTTGCATTATGCGATAGAGAAAAACAGGATAGTTAGAAGGACTTGCTTGAAATGAGGCTGCTAGGAAGGCCGCTCTGAGATGGCGTCATTGCATTTGAGGAGCCCCCTGTGGGAAGAATATCAAAATCTCTGCCCACAGCCTCATATTCTTGCTTCCTCTCTTCCAGCTGAGTTTAGCATTAAAAGTGTGCTTCACTTTGCAGCGTTAAGGTTGTTCTAATTAGTTTTATTTTCTTGTCTCTTTACAAAAGGATGTGGCAGTTTCTCAAGTTCTCTGGGAGGGAGGCAGAGACTGCAAGCTTGAGTGCACTGATGATCCCTTGAAGATGGTGCTGCAAATGGTTTTGGGGCTTTTGTGCGGGAATTCCCTCAGCAGTTGGTCCTCAGTACTATTCAGTTCCCTTGGCATTTACTGAACTGCTTGCGTAAATGGGATGCTTAAAAAGGTGCTACCCTTAGAGGATGAATTTTAAGATCTTGACTTGTAAATGGTGTTTCTTTTTTTGTACGAGGGTTCTAAAAGGCTTGGAAGTTTACTCTTTAGAGTTGTGCTGTTATGCTGTTCTAAATGTCATCTTTTGCTTCGATTTTTAAGTACTAATTATAATAAAACAATGATATAGTATTAGCTAATTACCATGTGCCTGTTACTCAGCGAAGAAAACACTTCACATCCATTATCTCATCTAATCCTTACAGCACAAAGAAGCTGTGCAGTATGATTGTGGGTCACTCTCAGATGTCTGAATCTGAGCTATGTCATTAGTAGCTGTTTGACCTTGAGCAAGTTATTCAACTTTTGTCCCCCATTTACTCATTTGTGAAAGGGATATAACATTAGATCTGATTCAGTCCATCCCATAGATTTGTGGAAAGGAAGAAATGAGCTAATGTACGTAGTGTATTGTGATGTATGTAATATATGTGTTTGGAGTTGTGCCTGATCTGTAGTAAGCCCTATGTGATGGTTAGAAATTAGTAACATAAAGTGATATGGCTGCTGGCCCCACTGAACACATGTGAGAACAGAAGTTTGAATTCAGTCATTTGCCCAAGGTCATATACCAAGGAAGTGAGAGTCTCCCACTGCTGCACTAAGGTACTGAGAATGTTGTTGGTTGGTCCACACTCCCCAGGTATGGAAATATTTGAGAAATAAGCCATTTGGATGTATTTTTGGCCCTGGGGCTTCATAGGACCATATGCTAGAGAGGGTTGGAGAAATTTAATCTTTGGCAATGCTGCTCTCTGATTGTAAAGTAGACCTTTTTCTGCTAATGGCATCTCTCCAGACCCCATTGCTTACTAGATGAGCGTATTGGCAGAATAACAGGAGGCTTACCAGAGAAATTAGTTGTTTTTGCCTTGGAATGTATTTCTTAAACCCCAGGGAAAGAAAAAGCCCATCTGTTAGGTAACTTCTTGGAAACTTGTTGCCTAGAGATTAGGAGTAGGATTTTGGAGTTGGAGAGGTCTGGTTTTACATCAATGGTACCCTCTCAAAGAGTGATATTGGGAGGGTCCTTCACATTTCTGAAACTTGGCTTCTTTGTCTATAAGACAGGAAGATCATCATGCCTACAACAGAGTTGTTTTCAGGATTTAGTAGGTTATACATAACAATAATAATGACAAAAAGATAAGTAATTCAAACTGAGGGCTGTACCAACAAGTGTTTATAATGATTATTCCAGTATTACAAAAAAAGGAATATACATAGGGTTTGTTACTTTTTATTGGTTGAATAAATAGAAGCTGTTATACAGTGTTCTCGTTCATTTATGGGCTATGTTCCAAGACCCCCGGTGAACCTCTGAAACTGCGTAGTACTGAATTCTATATACATTCCTTTTTCCTATACATACATACACAAATTTAAGCATTTTCCCATCTTAACTAGTCACTTACCATGTCCTATTGCTACAACTCTAGTAGTTTGAGATGGGAGAGCAAAACTAGTATCTTTCTCCTTCACAATTTCATAAATAGAAGGTTTGTACTTATTATAGATTTCACAATCTCAGCGCATAATTCCTTTTATGTTTTCCTTATTAAGTTGAGAGTTTTTAACCTCTTCATGTAAAGGGAATACATTATGGTTTCTCTTTGGCATCAAAGAACATTATCGCATTGCATTTCAGGGTTAATATTAAATAAAACAAAAGTTACTTGGACACAAGCAATGCAAGGTTGTGGCCTTACAAACAAGATGGCAGCTGTTAAGTGAGTAATTGGTGGGTAGTATATACAATGTAGATGTATTGGATAAAAGGATATTCATGTCCTGAGTGGCAAAAATGGGCCAGCATGGGATTTCAACACTCAGAGTTGCACACCATGTAAAACTTATGAATTGTTCATTTCTGGGATTTTTAATTTAAATATTTTCAGGCCACAATTGAACAGTGGAGCTCAGAACTTATTCTGATCTTTAGCTTTGTTCATCCAACCATCTATTTATTTGACTTCTCTACTAGGATGTCTTACGACTAAATAAAATTTGCCGCATGTTCCATCAAATCACTTTATTCTTCCAGTGTCTGATCCCTGTAAATAACAAAATCTACTATGTTGCACTGAGAAAAAAAATATCATCTTCTTTGTCTCCTTCATTTTTTTTAGCTACAATAACCTGTCAATCACCAGGTCCTGTGTATTTCTTCTGAACTCCCCACTTCTCTTCATCTTATTGTTGTGGTCTTGGTCCAGGGTTTTCTTGACCCTGGGTCATCACCTCAGTCTCCTAACTGACCACTGACCCCATTGTTGCCCTCTTCTCTTCCATCCTTTCAGGTAGATGATCTTTTAATGATCCCCTCCCGCATTTGAACTCCCACAGAGGCTTCCCATTGCCCCTAGGATAACTCTCTAAGTCTTTGTCATGAACAGCAAGTGCCTGCATGATCCAGCTCTGTTTGTCCTGCCTGCTGCATGTGTTCCCTTGAGATGTAACTTGTCAGGCTCTCTGGCATCCTGGGGCTTTGTGCATACTGCTCCCTCTACTGCAGATAGTCTACACCACACCTCTTCCCTGACTTCCCCTTTCCCAGATACTTTAGGTCTTGGGGAAAATATTTAAAATGTCTCTCTCAAAGGGAAGTATTTCTCAAACATACCTGCACCCCACCAATGTCGAATACCTGTGTTACATGCTCACACGCTTGTACAACATTCACTGCATTTGTAAGTATTTGCTTACTGTTATGGCTTGTAACTAAATATCCCTCCAAAGCCTCATGCAGTCATGGGTGGGGGGAGCTTCTCAGAGGTGACTGAATCTACAGAATGTGGTGCTAGGATTAAGTGTGTATAATTACTAAATAAATCCACTTATTAGTTTCACATATTTCTGGCTAGGGTTAAAGGGTGTAAGTGCTACACCTGCCTTAGGGTAAATAGTCTGCATACAATATAAGAGACAGAAACAGGGCTAATGTGCCTGCCTGCTTGTTGTGGACTACTTCTCTTCCATGATGTTCCTCTGCCATGCCTCCCTGACTTGGAGCCAGTTGACTGTGGACTAAAACTTCTACAAACTGGAGCCAAATAAACCTTTCTCCCTTTACCTTTGGGTGTTAGGTATTTTGTCTGAGCAATGAGAAAAGTAACTAAGACATTTGTTGTTTATCTTCTTTGCTACAGCATAAGGACAATGAAGATTTAAAATATTTATTTAAACTAGAAGGGCTGTCATCTTGTACCTAGTGCAGTTATCTCTATTTATTTACCAGGAAAATGGAGTCCATGGAGTGGGGTCTTCAGTTTTCTGTGAATATAAGTGAAATATGGCTAGATAATTTAACTTCTCCCCTAAGTTTCTTGTTTTATCTCCAACAACTTTATGCAAAAGGATATCTTGTTTAGCTATTTAGATCTTTTTTCCTTTATCCATTTACTCATTCACTATAAGCTTATTGAGTGTTCCAACATGACCAGAATTATTCTGGGTGCCAAAAATATAGGTATAAATGAGAGGGACAGAGCCCCTCTCCAGCAACATTTTAGGGAGGTGATACAGTCTGTTAGTTTATAAACAAACAATATAATCTAAGTACAAGTAAGAGCTGCAGGGACTCTAAAATAGTCTATATGGGTAGATCATGGATCTGCTTTAACTAGGAATGTCTGAGAAGTCTTCTGAGAAGAGGTTACATTTGAGCGGGACCTGAGTGATTTTATAAATACATATTGAGTAACTACTATATGCCAGGTACTGAGGTGGGTGCTGAGAATACAATAGTGGACAAAATAAGCAAGATTAACCTGTACGATATATGAGGTATGACTCAAAAATACAATGAGTGTTTAGATTTAAAACATTTATTACAATAAAAGACACATTAATTCATCTCAAATATTCCCTTTCCATCATTCTTGCCACCCTCTCAAGTAGTTATGGAATTCCTTTTTGTGAGTTTCTTTAGTTGTGCTGTTGCGGTTACCTCAATGCCTGGACTGATTTAAAACATTTACTTTTCATGGTCATTTTGACTTTGGGGAAGAGCCAGAAGTTGCATGGTGCCAGATCTGCTGAATAAGGTGAATGAGGACATACAGTAAAATGTTTTAACAAGCCTGCCTTTCCATTGGAATGCATTTGGCAGCAATGTTCACCATATGTTTGATCATACCTCATGAAGATATTCAAGAAAGAGAACTTATAGAACTGCTTCAGAAAGTGCCAAGAATGATGGGATAAGTGTATCTGAAGCCAAAATAGTATTTTGAGGGGGATTAATGGTGATGTATCTTTTACTGTAGTGCTTGCTTGCTTGCTTTCTTTCTTTCTTTCTTTCTTTCTTTCGAAACAACATTTTGCTTTGTGGTCCAGGCTGGCCTGAGACTCACATTGATCCTCTTGCCCCAGCCTCCTGAGTGCTGGGATTACAGGTGTGCACACTCATGCCCGGCTGTAACACATTTTTAAAATTTAAACATTAACCATATTTGATTTTTCCTAATGCAGTATGGTAGCTGGTGATAATACCAAGGGAGGAGGAAAAGAAGAGAGACAGAGACACATTCTGAGACAGAGAGAGAGAGAGAGAGAGGGAGGGAAGGAGGGAGGGAGAGAGAGATTAGTTGATATTTAGAAAGAGTCACACTGAGAAAAGGCATAATGAGAAGTTGCCACTTTGGTAAAGACTCGACTAAGGTAAAGCAGCAACCATGTGGCTCTCTGCAGAAATAACATTTCAGGCCAAGGGAACAAGTACAAAGGTCTCAGGGCAGAAGTGTGCCTAAATGTTGACGGAAGTACATCGAAGCTGTAATCTCTGGAGCAACATACAGAATTTGGGGAAGGATACAACAGGAGGTAAACTTGGTGAAGAAAAGGAGCCACCTCTGGATTTTCTTCTGAGAGTTGGGTAGGCTATTGAAGGTTTTTAGTGTGGAATGGCATGGTCTGAATTACAGCTGTCTGGGGAATTTGGCTGATGGGAAAGCAAGCCAAGGAGACAGCTAGGAAGCTTATATATAACTTAAATCTCAATTTTACAGTGATATAACCATGATCTTCTGAATCTGGGAAAATTACAAATCCCAAGATATTGGTCTTTAGGGGAATTTTGTTTGCCCTGTAATGGTGATCTTCTCTCGCCAGCGCTGAAACAGACAAAGCCTCACGTTATATAAATTGACAGAGAAAGATTTACCCTCAATAAAATGGTAGATTCCAAAAGTTTTACTGGACAAAGTCTGTATCAGTTTTCAAAGGCATGACATAAACGTCCTTTATGAATAGTCCTTTTGCAAATTGCTCAGGTTTAACCACAAGTCACCTTCCCCTGCCTAGAGGATCAAGTCCCCTTCCCTGCTGGCCACAATGTAATTCTTCAGCAGGTGGTAGAATGTAGGGAAAGTGTAGTTTTTCTGTGTGGGGTTGTTGCCAGGCCTCTGCCTGTCAGAGTTCCCCATGTTTCTGCCATCCTGCACAGCTGTTTGTAGAGAACGAAGTTTATTTACAGTGCTAACTCCATCGTCTTATGTTCCATATCATCCACGCCAGGGGGCTCTTTGAGTTCATCCAGAACAGAATCCAATTTGAAGCCGGAGGTCAAGACTGAGCTGCAACTTCAGGGAGCAGAAATTACTTTGGTTTGAGACCCATGACCTTTCAATGGGGCACTGTTAGTTGGAAATCTTGTGAGACCCTGCAGAGGACAGAAAGGTGTCGCTGTAGTGACAGAGATTGAATTTCCTGCTAGTACCTGGTGGGTGAATGTTCAGAGCAGCTTCTCTTTGATTTAGAGAGCTGTAGCAGTATGACATTTTAAAGCTCTCGAGTGTGGAGGAGTTATATCCACACCCACTGTGGCAGCACTGTAGTCTGGGAAAAGCTGTGTGGTTTTCTATTTAAAAGTCATAGAATTCAGCAGTCACCTCAGGGGCCTGCCTGGATGGCTGTGCCTTGCCAGGTTCCTGGGTCTCAACACTCATCATGGGGATGAAACACTGCCAAAGTCACTCCTTTGTTTTGACAGTGACGGGGAGTAGTTGGAAGCTCAGGTTCTTCTTGCTTCCCTGAAACTGAGGCAGTGCAGTCCAGCTCTTGGCTGCCACATTGTCATGGGGCTGAATGGATCAGGCATGACAGAAAGAAATAGAAACTCCTGTAAAAATAATGACTGACATTTTTACAGCCCTTTGGTGTTTTCACATGCTATCCCAGTTGCTCTGTACATAAAGATGGGAGGGGAAAGGTTTATTATTATCATTCTACAGTTACTTGTGGAGAAGCTGAAGCTCAGAGAGGCTGTGGTGTGTTCTAGATCGCATAGCACTGTAGTGGCAAAGAAAAGGACTGAAACCCACTAAGATCAGTATTAATAATCTCTACCCCTGGGTGGCTTTTCTTTTCAATCCCACCTTGCACTTTAGGGAATTTGCCCAAGTTCACATAGCTCGAATTCAACACAGATCTCTGACTCTAGAATACATGCTCTCAATCAATGTCTGCACTTGAAAATGAAGCAATCCTATTGAACAAGGTGTGATGACATGGACTGGTATCTTTAAAAACATGTATATTTTCAGCAGAGAGATGGAGATTTCCATAGCCTCAAATCTGCTTGCTTGAGGGAATCCCAAAGTATCTCAGAAGCACAGCATGGGATAAGTGCTTTATGCCACAAGGGACCAGTACACACTCAGGTCTTACTTCATATGACTTACGAGCCCAGGAAAGCAAAATTGGAATGGTGGGGAAGAAAGGTGGGAAACAGATATTGTATTGGATGATCTGTGTCCCCGCAAGGCCTCATCTAATTTGGAAGGGGCTGAGTCTGGAGTTTGTGATTGGTTTGTTGTGTAGCACTGGGATTGATGATGTGAGAGTTGCACCCACCCAGGGGTGGAGCTGACATACAGTGTAAGGGAGGCAAGTCTTTCCCTCTCTTGCTCTTCTGCCCTCTTGCCAGCTCACCTTGCTGTTTGGCAGTAGCCATAAATGGCTGCCCCACCACGCCATGCTGATTGGAGCCAACTAAGTATGGACTGAAACTCCTGAGATACTGTAAGAAATAAACCTTTCCTTCCCTAATTTTGGGTGTTAGGTATTTTCTGTCTTGGCAATGAGTGAAAAGTAACTAAGACAGATGTGTTGGAAAAATACAGTGAAAGTTTAACTTCTGAAAAGTTATCACATTAAAAGACATATTGCCATTAGTCTGCCTGAAAATATTCCCCTAATTTCAAACACACTTATATCATTGTTCTTGCTACTTTCTGCAACAGTTCTGGAAGTCTTTTCTCATAAGTGTGTTTGATTGCACTGTTGTGGGTTCCTTGATGTCTTTAAACTGATTCATCATGCTTACCTTTATGGTCATTTTGACATTAGGAAAAGCCAGAATTGTATGGAACCAGATCCAGTGAATTACGTGGATGAGAACATACTGTGAAATTTTTATGAGTCTACCTTTCTGTTGGATGGCACTCCTTAGCAAAATTCACCATATTTCTTTACCATACTTGACAAAGAGACTCATGAAAGAGGACTTCCAGAACTGCTTCAGAAAGTGGCAAGAAAGAAGTCAAATTATCATTATTTTTAGACAAAGTGAACCAAAAAGAAGAAGTTCCAAAAAATCCTACCAAAAGAGTCCTGGAATTAATAACCAAATCCAGCAATGTAGCAGGATACAAAAGCAAAGCACAAAAATCAAAAGCATTGCTGCACATCAATAATGAACTCACTGAAAAAGAAAATAGGAAAATTATACCATTCACAATAGTACCAGAAAAGTACTTAAGAATTAACTTAATCAAAGAAGTGAAAGACCTCCACAATGAAAACTATGGTACTTTGAAAAGGGAGATCAAAGAGAACATCAGAAGATGGAAAGATATTCTGTGTTCCTGGATAGGTAGAAACATTATAGTTAAAATGGCAGTATTTCCAAAACCAATATATAGACACAATCATAATCAAACTACTAACATCATCCTTCACAAAACTGGAGAAAACAATCCTAAAATTCTTATGAAACCAGAAGAGACCCAGAATAGCAAAATCAATCCTGGATAACAAGAGCAAAGTAGGAGGCATCCCAGTCCCAGATTTGAAACTATATTAAAAAGCTAGAGTCACAAAAACAGCATGGTACTAGCACAGAAACAGGTATGTGGATCAAAGAAACAGAATAGAGGCTGCAGAAACAACCCCAAGCACATTCAATTATCTGACCTTTGGCAAAAGGGACAAAAGCATACCCTGGAGGAAAGCTAGGCTCTTTAATAATGAGGCTGAGAAAACTGGCTCTTCACATGTAGAAGATTAAACCTAGTCCCATATCTCTTACCATGCACTAAAATAAAATCAAAATGGATCAAAGATGTAAATGTTAAAACAGAAACAATCTGCTAGAAGACAAAATAAGTTAAACTTTACTTTTTTATTTTATGAAAAAATAAAACAAAATTTCATAACAAACTAATACGAAAATAATGATAGTTAATACTTAGATAACTGCTTTGTTATCTTCAAAGTAGTTACTCAGAGTACAAGACATAAACCAAAAAAATTCTTATAAAGGGAGAAGCAGCCAGTCCAGCCCCCACAAGCACTCCAATTGCCATTAGGACTTTCTCACGGGTAGCCAGTGTGAGCCAGGAAAACCAACCAACCAGCCATTTGGAGAAGCTGTGAGTGTCTAGAGAAGCCCACCCAACACCCCACTGCCTCCTGGGGAACCCAGGTTAGGAGAAACCCAGGTGCCTAACTCATCCCCCTACACTGTGGACAGGTAGCCAACGTGGGAAGTGTCTTGGACCCCACTATCCACTCGTCCAGAGTAACCCAGGAAAATGTCAAGACAAAAGAACAAAAGGCAATCTCTGACCTCCAGCCCAAACAAAACAAGTCCAGGAGATGTGGACATGGAAGAAAGTGGAAGTTGCATATCTGAAATTTCTGGAATGATGGCAACTGAAGTAAAGAAACTATTTCATGAGGTTGTAAAAGAAATCAGATCAGAAATATCTCAGATAAGAGAAGAAATGACAAATATAATAAAAGGGTTCCTGAGCATATCTAAAGAAGACATAGATAGTAAAAAAGAGGAGCACAGGAGAATGAGGGAAACCTTGAATGAATAATATAGAGAAGAATTGGAATGCATGAAACAAATTCAAAGAGATATCCAGGAAATTGAAAACTCCATTGAAAGCTGGCAAAGTTGTTTGAAAGAAACTGAAGATAGACTTTCAGACCTTGAAGACAGGATGGCAGCTAGTGATCATGAAAGAAAAGACCTCTTAAAAATAACAAGGAGTCAGGAAATAATTCAATGACTGCAAGACGACAAAAGAAAAATAATTTAAGAATGATAGTTGTCAGTGAAAAAGCAGTAGTCAACACAAATGACATAAAGAAACTGTTTACAGGATTAATAACTGAGAACTTCCCAAGCTTGGGAAAAGGACCTGATATCCAGATAAATGAGGCATATAGAACTCCAATTAGCCATAACCAAAATAAATCTACACCAAGACATATAATAATCAAGATCCCACAAATTCAGCACAAGAACAGAATATTAAACACTGTTAGAGAAAAGAAACAGGTCACCAAAAGGGAAAACCAATCATAATCACAGCAGACTTGCCAACACAAACCATCAAGTCAAGAAGAGTTTGGAGTGAAGTGTTTCAAATCCTGATAGAAAACAACTTTCAACCCAGATTGATGTACCCTGCAAAACTATCTTTCAAAATTAATGGAGAAATAAGATACTTCCATGACAAAGGACAACTGAAGGAATTCATAACCACTAAACCAACCCTACAAAGTGTACTAAAGGACATTCTAGAGAGAGAGAGAAAGATGACCATGGTCCCAGGAATGGCAGTAAAGAGGGATCACCAAGTGGGGCAAACAACTGAATGGAGGGGAAAAGTAGGGAGCCAATGGCAGGAAAAAGCATAGAAGAGATGAACCAGTACATGTTGACTGTAACCATTAATGTAGATGTCCTCGGTTCACCAATAAAAAGAAACACAGGCAGAGTGGATCAAGAAATGAGGTCTATCAATACACAGTATAGAAGAAACACATTAACTCAAAAGGAAATTCATAGGTTGAAGGTCAAAGGAGAGAAAACAATGCTCCCTGTCACAGGGAACCAGAAAGAAGCAGGGATAATTTGTCCATTGACTGCAGAACGGATAAGAATGATATGACATTTTTATACAATGGAAAGCTACTCAGCTATAAAGGATAATCACAAGCCTTTTGTAGGTAAATGGATGCAACTTGTGATCATGCTCTTAGATGAAATGGTTTGGACTCAACTAGGTGAGCACTGTATTGTCTCTCTAGTATAAAAACTGAAGGAATTAGTGAGATCCAAAATGAACAATAGATATTGTGAAAGTGAAAGGGGAGAAAATGTCTATAAAGCAAAGGTGGTAGCCATTGTTAATTCTCTATTATTTTATTTTAAAGACCTGTATCATTTTCATTGTTTTGTTTTGATTGGTCTTATTCTGTTTAGTTTGGTTTGATTTTATTATATCTGATGGCATAGACAACTATATGAAGATAACAAGATACATTATGGTGGCCATTGTTGATTTTCTACTACCTTGTTTTGAAGTCCTGTATCACTTTCACTGTCTTGTTTTGATTGGCTTTATTCTGTTTTATTTTGTTTGGTTTTATTTTCTTAAAACAATAAAAGATTCTTACAAAAAAGAAACTAACACATAGTAACACAAAAATTCTTTTCAATGAGCTAAGATAAACCAGAAATATAAGTAAAAAATTTAGCATATACATTAAAATATTTTTGAAACAAAAGAATATGTAATTTGTGGAAATATTTATTGCTCTTCTGTTTTGCTCTTTATTTGTCCAGGTACATTCAGTCATGCCTCCCTTGGGTCATCTTAGAAAGATCTTGTGTTGTGTGTCTGGACAATTACTAATTAATACTTCGTTGATCCAATCACTTAAACATCCCCATTTATGTTACGTAGGCTAGAGGTTCAGAGTGCAGGCTTTGCTACCACTGTCTGGATTTGAATTCTGGCTTTGCTAACCTGGAAAGAGAATTTCTTTTTTGTGAGCCCTCTGTTACTTCACGTAGAATGATCACAATAGTAATTCTCACTTTTTTAAAATCTCACTTTATCAAATCAGATAAATCTTACTATGTATCTAAATTATAACAACTGAAAAATTTAAGAAAAGCAGAATAAAGATTTTATGTGTCCTAGATAAATAGGGTAGCTCCTCCTACTAACATAATTTCCCCATAAAAAATTTAAAAGTACGTATCTAGTTAAACTGACAATGCATATAATGAATGATGCATATTGGCTAGAGGACAAATAGATCAAGGAACAGAGAGTTTTACAAATTGAGGACAAATCTGCTAAGAAAAGCCTTCCAACTTTGAGAAGGATTTGTCAGGATCCTTGTGAAGTGAGAAAAGAATAAATTGGATGAAGTGAGTGATGAGATACTATTGTGTGACAGTTTGCAGAGGTATCCCTCTCTTTTCTGCCAGACTTTAAGCTGGTAATGATGAAACTGTAAAGTAGTGAGAACCAGGTGTCACCCTGTGATTCCAACAAATAAACAAGAGGAACTTGAATAAAAAAGAACGTTATAAACCAGCAAAAAAGGTTTTCAAAGAATTTAGGTACCCCTCTATCATTGTGACAAAATACCTGAGATAAGCAGCTTAAAAGGAGGAAAGATTTATTTTGGCATATGATTTCAGAAGTTTCATTCCATGGTTAATTGGCTCTGTTTCTTTTTGGCCTGTGGCAAGGCAGTATGTCATGGCAAGGAGAACATGACGGAGCAAAGCTGCTCACCTCTCGGTGGTCAGGAAGCAAAGAGAGACAGAAAGGGGCAGGAATCCTATTGGCCCCATTTATAAAGGTTCCACCACCAACAAATAGTGCCACAGGCGAGGGACCAAGCCTCTAACACCTGAGCCTTTGGACATTTCAGATCCAAACCGTAACACCTCTCTGAAATGGAGAGTTTTCAGAAGAGTGGATTGTTAAGAAGGTTGAAGAAGGAAGTACTTTTCCTCTGGGAAAGGAATGCAAAGAAGGCCTTGGATGAAGTTAACTTCTAGAAAGAAAATCCAACTTTCAAAATCAGCAAAAGGAATGCTTATACTTCTATACATGCATAAATAAGCACAGAACAAAAGGTTCTTCATACAGGACCTCACTGGTGTATTCAAAAGTTCATTTTCTTCTTTTATAGTGTGTAGGCAGCGTTGTGGCATCCAGAAATGGCAAATCAAAGTTTAGAGGTAGTAAAAAATTAAATATTCACCCAAAATAAGAGTAATAGTATTTATAATGGAAATTTAAGGAAAAAGAAGAGAAACCATTGAATGAAGGGAGGCCAGCTTAGATTTTAATGTAATATAGTATAGAAAAAAAGTAGTCAGGTGTAGTGGTAGAGATCTGTGATCCCTGCACTCTGGGAAGCTGAGACAGGAGGATGGCAAATTCGAGCCCAGCCTGGGTAATTTAGTAACTTAGCAAGACCCTGTCTCAAAATAAAAAGTAAAAAAGGGCTAGAGCTATAACTCAGTGTGAAGGCTTTGTCTTCAATCTCTGTACCACAAACAAACAAGAAAAAAAGTATAAACAGTAGTTGTTTAAATTTAAATTGTTTATAAAGGTGCTAAAATTGGTGAGAAATCACTTGACAGTAGAATGAATAGCTCATTTAAGAGACCTAAATGGGACTGTTAATGACAGTACCACGGTTTAAAAGTTGTTGTCTCCTCAAAATTCATGTTAAAATCATACCCCACCCCCACTGATGGTATTAGAAAATGGGGACCTTTTGGAAGGTAATTAGGTCACAAGGACTCTACCCTGTATAACAGGATCCCAAGGGCCTCTTCTGTCAGTTGAAGACACAGTGAGAAGGCAGCCTCCATGAGCCAGAAAATTGAGACTTCATGAGACATTATATTTATCTGCCTTCATCTTGGATTTCCCAGCCTCCAGAACTGTAAGCAATAAATTTTTGCTGCCTATAAACTGTCCAGTATAGAGTATTTTGTTACCGTTAGCCCAGTGGACTGAGATGGAAAATTATTACCAAGAAGTGGGAATGTTCCCGTAACAAATAACTAAAAATGTGGAATTGGAGTAATGGGTAGAGCCTGAAAGAGTCTGGAGGTGCATGATGGAAAAAGCTTACATGGTAGTGAACAGAACACTAAGAGTGATTCTTGTGAGGGCTCGGGAAGAAAGGAGTAATGCTTGTGAGAAAACTTCGATCTTCGAAGAGAACACCTAAATGGTCAGGAACAAAAAATTAATAGGAAGCACAAAAGAAAACATCTAGATCTCAGAGAATCACCACAGGAGCTGCATGACCCAGTCAGAGAAGAGCCATAGAGCCCCCACCAGGACAGGGCTCAGTGAGCCCATGGAGCAGGGGCATTCTGAGATCCCAGAATTTACAGAGCCACTAGCATACAATTCCAGCTCAGGAGTACTGCATGCCTAAGACTCTAGTCTGTGAGAGCTGTGATGTGGCCATGCGCAGGAACATTGTGAGAGTGGGACAACCTGGAGACTTGGAGCCTGAAACCCTGTGGCCCAGCAAAGCTGCAGGTGAGCAGGGGATTCTGGCTTTAGTGTGTCTGGAAGGAAGGCCCTCTGCTCAATGGGCCTGGAAGGTAGAGCCTTGGACCAAAGATGGTTAAACCTGAAGATTTAGTGTTGTTTGCTCTGTTGGGTTTCAGACTTACTTGGAAAATGTTATTCTTTTCTTTTTTCCTATTTTTCCTGATTGGAATAGAAATGTCTGTCCTACATCTGTCCCACCATGGTGTTGTGGAAGCTCATGCTATGTGTGATTTCATAGCTTCACAGCTGGAGATAAATTTGCTTCAGGTTGAATCATACATTGACTGTCACCCAAATCTGACTTAGATGATGTTTAGATGAGACTTTAAACTCAGACTTTAAAGTTGATGCTGGAATGAACTAAATCTTTTGGACTACTGAAATGAGATGAATATTTTTTGCATGGGAGGACACAAATTTTGAGAGCACTGGGGTGAAATGCAATGTTCTGAATGTTAATATTCCCCAAAATTCAAATGTTGAAATCCTAACCACCCTCTCCTGTGGTGATGGTGTTAGGAGATGGGGCATTTGGGAGATGATTAGGTTATGAAGCTGGAACCCTCATAGATGAGATTAATGCCTTTATATGAGGCCTAAGGGAGTTCGTTTGCATCTTACATCATGTGAGAACACAGTGAGAAGGCGCCATCTATGAATCAGAAAGCATCTTCACAAACATTGAATCTGCCAGCCCCTAATTTTGCACTTCTTAGCTTTCAGGACTATAAATAATCGATTTCTATTGTTTGTAAACTACCCACTTTGTGATATTTTCTTCTAACATTTCAAATAGACTAAGACATAAAGAATGCTGGACCAGCTGTGAATCAGGTAAATTTCGGTCTGTGACTTGTAGCACCAATGAAAATCATTCTGAGAAGGCAGGGAGCTTTTGTGCAAATTCAGTGGTCATGACTATCTAGTAAACTGCTATAGAACAGCCCACCTCCCTACTCTCTGCCGCCTTATCCCCCTCCATCTCTGAAGTAAGATCTATAGAACTTGATATCATCTAGCATTGTTTTCTGGTTAGCAAATATTAATACATTTGCATCAGATGGTACTTTTCATCACCTGTGGTTCACCCCATGAAATATCAAAACTTTACTAGAAAATTTTGTTGTTGCAGAAGTGACTTTGGGGGTTCCAAGGTGAAGGATCCCTTTGCAAGCAGGACCTAGATGGGCTTATGCGTGACAGGTTTCTGGGAGACTCCTCTCTCAGACCCTTGTCATGCTCCTGTGCAGTGGGAGTCATTTTGCCACAATGCTAACTTTACAGTGTGGTCCTCCACCCTGCAAGCTGAGTTTCAAGGTTGACAACAGACTCTTTTCGGGCACTCTATTTTTAAATTCTCAGAGATTGTCAGCCATATCTCACTTTTAACTACAAGTGAAGTGAAGGCTATAGGACTCCTTCTCTGTATCCCGCTAGCTCAGATGGAGCATTTCTCTTGTTTATGGATTAGCTGTCATTCTCTTGACCGAGTTTAGATCTTTCAAATTCTGGCAAATACCCAAGAACACATTGCAAGGCAGGCTGAGATTTCTTACTGTATTTATGAACAGATGTGTCTCAAGAGGTCATTGGGAGAAGACCAGCTCCCTTCAGAGCCAGCATTCTCTTGAAGTTTCTCTGGAGTTACCACGATTTTGCATAGTATAGTCTTTCCTCAGCGACCATAGAGGACTGGTTCCAGGCTGTCCTGAGAAAACCAAGATTCACATAAGCACAAGTCCTGTGTAGAAACGGTTTCATGGTATTTGCATATACACAATTGTCCTGTGTACTTTAAATCATCTCTAGATTATAATGCCCAACACAATGTAAACGTTATGTAAGTAGTTGTTATAGTATTATTCAGGAAATAATGACAAGAAAAAAGTCTACATATGTGCAATACAGATATCATTTCTTTAAAAAACATTTCTAATCCAAGGTTGGTTTAATCCACTGATGTGGAACCTAGGGATGTAGAGGACCAACTATACAGATGAAGAGTACTCAGTATGCCTCAGCAATGAGATGTGCTAGTACTCTTAGCTTTGTATATCAATATAATATTCATGTACATCAACAGTGGACTATTGTATTTATTTTCTAGGGCTAACATAATGAAATACCACAAACTGGGAAGCTTTTAACAAAAGAAATTTTCTCACAGTTCTGGATCTGGGAGTCCAAGGTCAAGGTCTTGGAAGTTTGGTTTCTCCTGATGCCTGTCTCTTTGGCCTGCAGGTGGTCACTTTTTGGCTGTGTCCTCATTATCGTCTTTTCTCTGTGTGCATACAACTCGAGTCTCTTTCATGTATCTGAGCTTTTCATCACTTGTGTTGCATTAGGGCCTGCCCAAATGGCCTTGTTTTAATGTGATCATCTCTTTCACAGCTCTGTCTCCAATACTGTCACATTCTAAGGTACTGGGGGTTTAGGGATTCAACACAGATTTTGAGGGTACACAACCCAACATCATTCTGTGGAGGAAAGAGATTCCTAAAGAAGATTGGGAGTTTGACTTTGAGGGCCTGGCAGGACAAGGGATAAGAGCCAGATGGAGTTGTTCAATCATGGAAAAGCCCTATTATACTCATCTTTTAAAGGAAGGACAGCAGTGTAAATCAAATGCCAGTTTTGTGTTTTTGAAACTGTTTAACATCCTGCTTTGTAGTCTGCTGAGGTCCCAGGTGTAGTTCCAGAGCCTGACTCTGCCTGGGGCACCGTCTAACATTGAGCATCTGCCTTTGGCAACTTGCACTTTGTTGGCAGCTGAGCTGTCTGTCAGCTGTTCCAAAAGCCCAGACAAGCACATATATCTTAATTACAGCAGAAAGCACATGGAGGGACACATAGATTGGGGCATTGGATCCCAAAAGACACATCTTTGGGGGAAAATAGCTGTGTAGTCTGTTTTGCTGACTTTGAATATGTCCTCTTTGAGTGAGAACAGAATGATGGCACGTAATTTCTTTTTAAAATTATTATCTTGGCCTCATCACCCCCTGCCTTTCAAGGTATTTTGTTTGACAACTAAAAGCCAGGGGGTTGCACTAAAATTTTTGCACTTTCTGTTTAATTGCTGGCAAGGGTGTGATTTCAGTAACAGGGGCATGTTGATTGTCCTGAATGTTCATGTGGTGTCACTCACATTACTTCCAGGCTTGAACACTATCTAGCAGCAGGGGAAAGTGATACTTAATTGGATTTTTGCAATCTTAGAGGCAACAATTGCTCTTTGCTTTAGAAGCTGTATATTGAGTTCAGAGTTGAACCAGCTCAACCCCAGCACTACATCTACCTATTAACTTCACAGGCAGTTAAATAGAGGAATATAAAACCACATGACTAACTGTGCTCATAGCAGCTGAAAGCCAGATAAGACAATCTTCAAATCCTTTATTTCAGCATATTGTGGGTGCTAAATAAGTTTTCAGTGATAAATAATATGCAGAATTTCCATTTGTCCACTGCCCTTTCAATGCTCCCTGTGAAAAATATTGTATTTATTTATTGGGGACAATCAAGCAGATGCTTAGGAAGGCCTCCATACAAGGAACTGTCAGAAGAAATTCGAGAGGATAGTTCTCAGGATAGGCAGAGAAGAGAGAATAAGCAGCATGTCTGAAAACTATGGTAGCTGTGGGCCATGGAAACCTGTGGACCAGTGGTTCTCAACCCTGCCAACTACAAGAACAGCCTGAAGACTTTTACCTAATGTGGTGCCTGGACCCTGGGCCACATGAACTAAATCAGGATCTCTTCGGACTTTTGTATAGAATTTAACATTTGTATCTGTTAAAAGCTCTCTAGATGATTCTCCTGTACAGACTGGTTTGTGAGCTTTTGCTGTGAAAAGAGGACAATGGCTATGCCAAGATTTTGGTGTATCTGCTGGGAGTCCAGGTCTTTGAAACTGTGAGTGCTAGAATCTTTCAAATTGAGCACCTGAAAGAAAGAACCCTTGGAATCCAACTGTGGGGATTCTTATAGCATTATCAATTCTGAACTCTACGCTGGGATACAGACCTTACTGCCTTGATTCCTCAAGCTGTAAATTTATTATTATTATTTTATTATTTATTGAATCAATATTGACAGCAAAGATTTACAAATTTGAATTTGTAACATCGGTAGGATGGTATGAAGATGAATAGCTACTCTTGATCCCAGTTTTCTTGACTGTAGAATGTAAATGGCAATAATATATCTAACTTCTTGAAAGAGATTGCAAATGATCTTGCCATTGACATCTTCTTCACTTATCATAGGCAGGAACTGACAGACACATGAACTTCTGTTCACTTGTTGGTTTTCATAATTTTAGAAAATTATGAAAAGTTCTAACTATAAGTTTACATAAAAGACCCCACCCGTAACTCTGAGATCCTGTGATCACATCGGGATTGTCCAGGATGTTGTAAAACTCAAAACTCCAAGCCAGTCATCAAAGACTTGACAAAGTCAGCCGGGCGTGGTGGTGCACGCCTTCAATCCCAGCACTCGGGAAGCTGAAGTAGGAGGAGCGTTGTGAGTTTGAGGCCGGCTTGGGCTACAATGTGAGCGCAAGGCCGGCCTGAGCTACACAGTGTGACCCTGCCTCAAAAAACCAGGGCCGGGAGTTTGGCTCAGTGACTTAAGCACCTGTCTGGCAGGCGCGTGGTTATGTGTTCAAGCCCAGGTGCTGCAAAAAAAAAAAAAAAAAAAAAAAAAGACTTGACAAAGTCTTGGTTAAGAGGGAAATAGAATGATTGATAAAAGTATAAAGCAGGGTGTTTAGGGGGTTTGTCAGGGTGCCCTATTCAGAGCAATGATATTTTATCTCTGAAAAATAATGTAACTTGCAACTGGTAAATATAAATCATCCATGGAAGATGTAGGCAGCACGATTCTTTAAATATGAATTTGATTATCTAGCAAGACTGCAGAGAATGGGGAAACTTAGGGCAACATGATTTTAATGAAGAAAAAGAGAAAAAGCAAATATAGGGGATACCTGCTATCTAGATTTGCTTTAAAATGGATGAGTAAAAAACTGAGCTCATGTCACCAAGTTATTGAGTTACTTTCCCATGAATTTGAGCTCAAACAAGAGCAGTTAAAAAGGTACAATAAGATGTTCACAAAACACCATGAATAAACAGAGAAAAATATGGACAGGTTGTGTTACATTATATTCTTTTCTCACTAAAAACATTAATTGGATGGACCCCACAAAGCCTTTATTTTTTTATTTTACAAAGAAAAATCATTAACAACAATGATACAAAACTTCAAAACAAGATGGAGTAACAATGTTTAATACATTGCATATTGTTATCTTCAAAGTAGTTGCTCAGATTACAAGATATAGGTATGCATACTTGGTCAAACAATATAAGCACAAACCTTTCTTTTCAATGAACTAATAGAAATTAGTAGTATAACTAGCTTAACTATCATATATTTATTTTTCCTTTTCCCTTCCTTCTTTTTTCCTTTCCTCTATCCCAGTTTCTCTTTCCTTTTGAACAGTTTCTTCCCATTTCCCAATGCATATTGTACATTTTGGATCTCATTTACTCTTTCAGCTTCTTACACTAGGGAGACAATATGATGTTTACATGTGTGATTCTGATTTATTTTACTTATAAGTATGATCTCAAGTTGCATTCATTTACCTATGAAAGACTCAGGTTTATCTTCCTTTATAGCTGAGTAGTACTCCATTGTTTAAAAATACCACATCTTTTTTATCCATTCCTAGGTTGATGGGCATTTGTGTTGTTTCCAAGATTTAGGTGTTACAAATTGTGCTGCTGTAAACATGGGTGCACATATGTCACTGTGGTATGATGTTTTTAATTCTTTCTGGGAAAATATACAGAAAGGGAATCGCTGGGTCAAATGGGACCTCTAATCTTAGTTTCCTGAGGAATCTCTATACTGATTTCCATAGTGGTTGCCCCAGTCTATATTCCCACCAATAGTGCAGAAGGGTACCTTTTTCCCTACAGCTCTGCTAGCATTTGTTATTGGTTGATTTTTTTTTTTTCGGCACCGGGGATTGAACTCACAGCCTCACTCCTGCCAAACAGGTGCTTAAGCCACTGAGCCAAACTCCCAGCCCTAGTTTTTTGAGGCAGGGTCGCACTATGTAGCTCAGGCCGGCCTTGTGCTTGCATTGTAGCCCAAGCAGGCCTCAAACTCACAATGCTCCGCCTACCTCATATTGGTTGATTTCTTGATAGTCAGTCTTGCTGGAGTGAGATAAAATCTCAGTGGTATTTTAATTTGCATCTCTTGGATGATACTGAATGTTTCTTCATATATTTATTTGCTACCAAGTAGCCTTTATGCTACGGAGAGGCAGAGGCTACTGGAAATGCTTTTGCAAGTTTTCTTCCCCCCTCCCTTCTCTATTCTTGCCTATTTACCCACATACTAGGTACTATAGTGGTTGGATAAAACAGGAAACTAAACACAAAACAAAAGAAACAACATTTTAAACACAAGCATTTGCTGCTGAGTATTAAGAACCTGTTGATGAAAAGTGAGCCAAGTCCTTTTCTCAAATGGGCTCCTGAGATGGACAGGGGCACTCAGGAAAGGTGTGGCCTTAAGAGATCTTCCATTAACAACTAACTTCTTGTCATCCAGATTTCTTTATTTATTCTCAATGAATTAGGTCCTTGGAAATAGAGTCAGAGGGCTGGGTAATTTTCTTCTCAAAGAGTGGCAGCAAAGGAAAGCTGGAATGCATTAATCATAAATGAGTCAATTAATTACAGCTCTCCTTCTCCAGTGGGGTCAGTGCTGGCAACAGTAGGCCCCAAGTTATTTAGGGAATTAGACACTGAAGATGCCCTGTATAGAGCCAATTTTGTGCAAATAAATTACTCTTTTAGATAACAATATGCTATTCTCTTGGAACATGCGGAGAAGGGTGTCTTTTGTTTCAGATTAGCCTGCATGCAGTTTTCTATGATAATTAAAGGCCTGAAACCATTTGTGGAAAAGCAAAGGTTTCTTCTGATTCTGGTTTTTTGCATTTAAGATACTACATATTCAAAAATATGGGAGTTTGTTTTGCTGAGGGATGAGTTAGTATTTGAGTAGGTTTCAAAAGGTATGACAAGAATGTCCAACAGCTCTGGAGAATCCTGAAAGAGAGACTGGATACAGGATGTTGCAGCTTTACATACCTGAATTGTTTAAGTGCTTGTATTCATGTGCTATCTGTGTCATAAATAAGAAAGAAACAAATTGGGATTGTGTTTACCTGGAAAGGACTATGTGGGCCTCACAGACAACACCAGGAGGTAGCAGGAGATAACTTTCTACTCCTGCGTCTTCAGACAGTTTGCAGTTGTGCTTTGGCACTGGAGTTTTGGTAAGGCCATTATTGGGCTTAACCTGAATCTCTTTCTATCCTTTGGGTACACAGGGTGTTTGAGACATGAGCTGCTTTAGGGAATCAGGAAGGCAGGAATAAGGAATTTCTAAGGCACTGGGGGGAAGAGAAGAGGCATGAGAAAAGGCATCTAATAGATGGTGGTCCAACATGCCAGACAGCAGACAGGATGGTGATGTGTGAATTGAACAGTTGCTTACTAACGTTTTGCTACACTTGCCTTTTCTTTCTGTATTGGTGTAGATTTGAGTGTAATTTGTAAATTTTGTAACACTTCATCACTGAGTATGTGTACATGCTATGCCTAAAAATAAGGGCTTTACTTTTACAATTATCTTACTTTAGGAAGGTAAAAGTAATTTGTTAATATTATTAAACTGTAGTTCACATACAAATTTCCAGTACTGTTCCAAAAGAAATCTATAAAGGAACTTGTATCTGCTGCTGCTGCTTCTGCTTCTCCTCTTTCTCCTCCTTTTGTTGAACTGATTTCCAAGCTCGATTTACACATTGCATTTGGTTGATATTTTGCATTAATTTTTTAGAACCCTGACTCTTTGAAGAGTACAGCCTGATTATCTTATAGATTTTGGATTTGACTATTTCCTCATGGAACATTTATTCTTCTAGTCCCTTTTATTTCCTGAAATCTAGAAGTACAGCCTAGAGGCTTGACTGACAGATTCAGATTAAAAACTTTTGATGGAAATACTTAATAGATACATTTTTATTGTACCCTGTTAGCTCTTCAAAGTTTTTTCTTAAAACAGTTTTGAAATGGGAATATATTCAGACCCTGAAACCAAAGAGATACTTTGTGATATTGAGCTCATTTTATTATAGAAAAATTACAAACTGGAAGGCAATATCTCTTGTTGTACTCTCTCAGGGTTAGAAAGCTAGATGATTGATGGAGCAACATGAGATGAACATTGCAGGGTTTATTCCAGAATTATTTACAGAAAATACAGCTGGATTTGAACTGGACCACAGAGGGCTAAACAAGTTTTGAAGTGGATCAGAAATCACTTGAAAATCAGAATGAACAGACAGGACCACACTTGAGTCAGAAAGTAGGAAAAAGATAGATGGTAGGAAGGAAAAATTAAAAGAAATTAGGAATACATGTATCAGTAACTGTTATAGGGCACTGTTAGTGGTGATTTGATAATTACAAGCAAATTTTCCTTCAGCATGGGTCTTGATCAAGTTAAGAGACATAATTATCACACGAAGATGAAAGTGGAGTGTCAGCCATTGTTAATTTTATTTCAAGTTCACTAGGAAAATTGAATTGGACAGAGCACAAACCTGTAATCCTGGCTATTTAAGAGGCTGAGGCAGAAGGATAGCAAGTTTGAGGCCAGCCTGGGTAAAAGCCTTTTAAACAAGAAAGCAAGTTGGGCATGGTAGTGCTTGCCTGTAATCCCACACTTGGGAGGCTGAGGCAGGAGGATTGCCATGAGTTTGAGGCCAGCCTAGGCTAAACAGTAGGTTCAAGTCCAGCCTGAACTATATAGTGAGACTCTGTCACAAACACACACACACACACACAGAGGCATAATCTAAATGGGGCTTACTACACAATATCCTCCCTGAGCTGAGTGCATTTAACTTCTGTGATGGTTCATTTTTGTATTAACTTGGCTGGGCCATGAGTGCCTAGATATTTGGTCAAACATTATTTTAGATGTGTCCATAAGGGTGTTTTAAAATGAGATTAATGTTTGAATTGGTAGAGTGAGTGAAACAGATTGCTCTCTTAACATAGGTGGACCTCATCCTATTGTTTAAGGCCTGAATGGAAACAAAGGCTGACCTTCCCAAAAGCAAGAAAAGCAGACTCCTCGGGGGCTGGCTTGAGCCAGAATTGTAGGCTTTGTTTGTGTCTGGAATGAAACTGAAACATGGGATCTTCTTTGATCTTGAGTCTGCCAGCTTTGGGGATGGAATCACATCATTGACTTTTCTGGGGCTCCCGTTTGCCAACTGCAATTCTGAGACTTCTCAGGCTCCATAATTACATGATCCATTCCTCATGACCAATCTTCCTCTCATTCTCTCTCTCTCTCTCTCTCTCTCTGTCTCTCTCTCTCTCTCTTTCTCTGTCACTCTCTCTGTCTTTACTTCTCTGGAGAATCCTAATACAGATTTTCACTAACAGCTTGGGCTGCAAATCAGTTTTGGCCCACCGGGCTTCTACATGATAGGAAGCGAAACATGAACAGTGAAGTAATGTTCTTTCCTTTCCATAAAGTAGATGAGTCATCTTTAGCCTGTGGGGATCAGTGGGTGAGAGGGAACCACAGAGAACAGTAACAGTTCCTTAGTTCCTTTACAGCAATCCTCCAAGAGCGTGGAAAAATTGAATGTAGCAACCAGCATGTGAGCTCAGAGGGAAGCAGAAGAGTCTCCTGTGACACCCAGGTGTCCTGAGGATTAGAATGCACACGTAAGATAACTTAAATATTGCCTCGAAAGAGAAGTTGAACTGAGCTAACTGTAATAACAAAAGTTGGGGCTAGATTTAGTCAAGACCAAGACAGGCACCACTTCAGATGTACTAATAAACAACAACACTTTTTTTTTTTTTTAGCTGTTTGCCCTTCATGGACAAATGGATAGCATTTTTTCATCTTCATAGCACAAATTCAGAAGCTGTCAAAAATTATGAGGGTCATTAATAACCTACAGAGTAGATTTTGATTTGAATACACTTGAATTCATGCACATGACAAAACCTGCTTTATTACAATAGATTAAGTCTCTGTTAATAAAATTGAAATGATTGATGATTTTGTGTAAGGGTCCCAAATGTATCTGGCTTTTTTCCTTGTTGGAAACAATTAATTAGACAGTCAAGAATTTTTGCCATAGATATTTAGCATAAGGATGGAAGGAATATTTTTTTAATGAAGGTGATAGCAGCAATAACAAAAGTACCCAAATTTTTGTTTCTAGTTCTGAGCAATTCATGAGGGAGTGCTAAAATCTTTTAAATGTTTTTTTAATGAAAGAAATTTTCTTTGCCTCTTTGCTTTTACTGTATACTGATCTTCTACTTGAATTACAGTTTTTGAGAACATTGTTGCAATCTGACTCATTCTGACTGGACTTTCCCTAAAAACCATAGATACCTATGAAAACATATGGTTAATGTAATTATTTGATCCATTGAATACTGTACTTCTATGAAGTGGAAAGTCCTCTTCCAGTTTTTAGAGATGCAGATGTCCAGCACAGAGCTTTCCCTTAAGTTGGCAGTTGCTCTAAAAACTAGAAATAAGAATTATCCATAGTTCATGATCTAGGAGGAATTTCTGCTGCTTCCTTTAATGGTGCGACTATGTTAAAAATTCAGCCATACTTTCTCTGGTGCTGGGTTGCTACGTTAATGCAGCATTACCAAGGATCATTTGAAGGTGATCCCTTAGTTCATCACCCAGGATCTTCCCTATAAAAGTTCTAGAAACTGAATAATCAGGCAACGGTTTCTCTCTGAACAAAAGCTGCTTCTGGAGTTGGCTCAAATGTCTCTCTGTTCCATAGTCTTTCAGTTTAACAAATTGAGCCTTTTAACCTTAGGTCACAGTTGGTACAGAAGTCAGATATTTTAACCAATAAATTGAGTAGAAGTGTATACATGGTGAGAAGTAGTAAAGAATAGTCCTAGATGAACAAGGGGTTAACCAGGAAAATCTTTGGAGAGGAAGGTACTATCCAGCAGAATTTTGAGAATAGCCTAGAGTTTTATGACAGGTGGTCCAGGTAGTACATAAAGTATGTACAAAAATATTCAGAAAAAAGGAAGGTACAATATCTGCCTTCTGAGTAGCAGCTTTTCTTTTAAAGCTGAATTTTTTCACGTATAATGTGACTGAAGATGGAAGGAAACGGAAAGCAATGTTAGAGCTTTTAGGAATGGAGATGTTCGAAAGGTGTAACGCTTTCTTTCTCATTAATGAGGATGGGTCCACAGATAGTTTCAGTTTCTCTGAGAACTGCATTTTCTTTTTATGACTAAGGAATGAATGGTAAGTCTCCTATTTGGTTTGGTAAAGGACCCAACTTGGCCCATCTACTAAGAATTGATTTTAAATTTGGGCATAGTTATTTGTTCCCTTGGCTTCCTATTTGAGAAATGATTCTTCTAGCTCTAAAAGGGACAGTAAGTTGGTTATGCAGAATACACCTTAAAGTTAGTCTTCCAATATGGCACCTGGTTAATGATAAAAGAATTAAAGAACAATTCTTGTAGCACTAAACAAGGGAGGTGATGTTGTAAAGACACAGAAGAAAGTTATGAAACTTCAATTAGGCTTATTGTGAGAATCAGAAGAAAATTTTAGAACACATTTGCTTTATGGATTTTAGTATACCAGAAGAAATCACCTCTATAAATAAGAAGTTGCTGCAGGAGGGGATTATCGAAAAACATAGTTGTTCATATTGAAGGCAAAGAAGTCTACATACATCAGCAGAGAAAATTGAATGCATAAGGTTTATCGGTGGTTTTGAAATGCTCTTAAAAAGCTGTGGGTCTCTCTCCTTAATGAAAACATGCATAGACTCTCACCATATAAAATTGTTGAAAGGGTTCTGGTCCAAGTGCAGGTAGGGTCCCTATTTACTATACTGTTATCCTTGTCCAAACCGTGACCATGGGGGTTCTCTAAAACTCCCAGTGAAATTTAGAACTGAAAACCACTGAGACAGAAGCTAGAATTGAGACGGCACTTCCAGAACACATGGCAAAATGTTGAAAATGATGAAATAAGATGAGAAGTATGGATGAGTTGCCACAAAGATGGAGCCATGAATAGTATATTTTGCTGGAAAATAACATATGATTGAGAAAGGTTAATTTTGTGATGCAGATTGTATTTAGAGGAAAACTCCTTATCTAATGAACAAACTTTGATATAATTATTGAGAACGCTCTTATATTCCAGGCAAGATTAAAAGATCTATAGTTGGATATATCCTATTGAAACTTACAAATTTTAAGAGTAAGCAAAAATATGTTACTGATAATTTCTTATTTGCCAGATACTAAACATTTAGAAGAATGATATAAATCGCAAATATACTTTATTCAGCAACAGGATAAGGAATCTTGGGCTCACACTTTGTGTACTTCACATGAATGCCATGCTAAGTGGTAGAGTTTAGATTTAAATCTAGTATATAAGAAAATAAAATAGGTGATCTTAGAAAGAAACAATATTGGATTGCTCTTAGACTTTCTGTGTGTGTGTGTCTCTTTTATTTTAAAGAGAAAAATAAAAATAATAAAACAATTTCAAAACAGGTAGTAGGAGAATAACAATAATTAATACATTGAGTATTGTTGTTTGGATAGTAGTTATGCAGAGTGTAAGATAGGCATGAAATATTGTCCAAGCAATGTTAGCACAAACCTTTCTTTTCAACAAACTAAGAGAAACTAGCCATATAACTATCTTAACGATCTTGCGTGTGTGTGTGATATATATATATATATATATATATATTTTTTTTTTTTTTCTTTTCCCTTCCTTTCTTTCCCCTTTCACTCTTCCCAGGCTCTTAGATGTTTTACCAATCTAGAACACCAGAAAAATTGGAGGACTGCTTCTTAACACCATCTTTTCATCATAATCACGTTTGGAGCTTTATGAAAAATTGATAGATAAGTGAGCCCCATTGTGGTCCAGTCACTCCAGGAAGCAAGATCACATTTCCAGTGTTGGGATTTTCTCTTCTACAGAACTCATCTAGAAAAAAAGATTGTTACACAGAAATTCTAAGTCCACACCAATTTTTGTGTAAAGGCTATAAATTGGTATTCCAGTATTATCAATAGCTTTGAAATATGTAACAGCTAAACATTCTCCCTAAAAATAGTTTTGCAAATGTCTGTAAGTTCGCTGAATGCTGAACCTATATTAAATTGTGAGTGCTAGTAGGAAAAAAAAGACATACTTGGGAGCATTGACACCGAATGTACAGAAATAGGTACGATAACTGGTGTAACATGGTTGCAAAAATGAGTCTAATGACTTACAAAATTATAAAAGAGAATGTTAAATAGAATAACAATGGACTTAGTTAAAACTTTAAATTAAACTAATGATGTCCTGGAAATTGTAAAGGACCCAGAGAAAGCAAAAAGTCTCAATTCCTTGCCTTCCACAATAGGAAACAGAAAGTTGTTGGATTATTTTTTTAAATTTTATTTAAAGAGAATAAAACCAAGCAAAATAAAACAGAATAAAGTCAATTAAAACAAGACAGTGTAAGTGACACAAAATTTCAAAATAAGATAATAGGAAATCAACAGTGGTTAGCATAATGCCTCTTGTTGTCTTCAAAATAGCTGTGCATACCCTCAGACATAGTTAAATCAAACAAAATAGAACAGAATAGAACCAATAAAAACAAAACAATGAATGCAACACAGGACTTCAAAACAAGGTAAGAGTAAATCCAAAATGGCAACCATAGTATATCTTGTTATCTTTGAAATAGCTGCCTATGCCATCAGGTATAATAAAATCAAACATGATAAAACAGAATAAAACCCAACCAAACAAAGCAATGAGAATGATACAGAACTTCAAAACAAGATAATAGGGAATTAACAATAGCTATCGCCTTCAGAAGGATAGCTCCATGGATGCTACAATGCGTACTGTCATCCTCCAAATAGATGATCAGACTACCAGCTTCAGGCCTGCAAAGTCAGTAAAACACTAAACACTACAAGCATTAAGTTGTATTTTACCTCAATAGCTATCATCACAGTCTGTGTCCCTCCAGACCAGCTGGTCACCCAGGGGAGCAGGGAGGGGGAGAAACATTGGCTCTTCTTGTCTCTCTGCCTACATGCTGGAAGGGGCTGGCATCCGCCTCTCTCCCAGTCAGCCCGCACATGGCACTGATCCACAGGAGGTCTTAGCTTCTTCCTGACTTGTTGTCCTCCTCCTTCGCAATCCACAAATGGTGCCGACTCACAGGAGAGGGCTGGCATCTGGCTCGCTCTCAATCAGCTCTCCAAGTTGTTGGATTCTTGATCTAAATAAATACAATTATGAACGTTTTTGAAAAATGAAAAAGAAATTAATGGAACTTAAATTAGATTATACTTAAATTAGTACAAAAAATCAAAATTGAAATGTGTTGAAGAGAGAATGGGATTGGGGAAGTATAGACAAGAAATACGGATAACTTTTCAAGAATGTCTACTTTGAAAATTGGTGGACACCCAGGGCAGTAGCTGGAGGAGAATGTGAGGTCACTGAAGGGTTTTTCTTGTGCTATTAAGGTTGGTTGCCAGTACGGATATGTATTAGTTCATTTTCTGTTGCTAAAACAATATACCTGAGGCTGGTAAATTCACAAAGGAAAGAGGTTTATTTAGCTTACAGTTTTGGAGGCTGAAAGTCCAAGATTGGATTGCTTCATCTGTTTGGCCTCTGGTGAGGGCCTTATCACAACAGCAGGGACATTTGTGGAAGAAGCCAGGCAGGAAGCCCAAGATTCAGGGGCCAGTCTTGATCTCTTTATAGCAGCTTAGTTATGTAGAAACTAAGTAGGGTTCAGTGGGCAGCACTCCCAATGACCTAGCCATATTCCACTACTCCCTACCTCTTTGAGGTCCGACCACCTCAACATGACCACACTCATGTTCCAGCATTCTCTAGGGTACACATTCAAACCACATCCACACCAAGGCAGTATGTTTATCTGACAATGGGAAAGATGCAGTTGGGAAGAAGAAACTGATAATGTGAACAAGAAAAAAGACAATGGTTAGTGTAAAGTCTGTGAGATGCGAAGCAATGGAACCTAGGACACTGGTGGAGCAATCTTTCTTAGATGGGAGAATAAACAGTTAACCCATTATCACAGGAGGGAAGGTAGACTATGTGGCTATGATGATTACTGGATTTATGCTCTTAGGTAATTACTCAACTCTAGAAATATTGATTTTTTGCAGTATAGACAATTACCATGAAACCCACTCTTTAAACAGATTTTAAATGCATCGTAAAGTGTTATTAATCATAGACATAATGTTGTGCAGCAGATCTCTAGGACTTATTTATGCTGCCAAAACTTTATACCCTTTAAAAGCAATTCTTCAGATTGCCCTGTCCTCCCCTTGGTAATCAGACTTCTGTTTTCTGTTTCTATGAGTTTGACTATTATTAATAACTCAAATGGAACCAAGCAGTATCTGTCCTGTTCCTGGCTTACTCTATTTAGTATGGTGTCTGCAAGTTTATCTATGTTGTTCAATTATGTTGAAAGTGGGTTCAGCAAAGGAAGGAAGGTGCAAGGCAGCTAGGATATTCATAAGAGAGTTGTCTGAGTACTGGCCAGCGGAATTCAACAGTATACAGCAAAATAAAATTTCAGTGAAAATCTTGGGTGAATCTGACAAGGCAGAAACACAAAGAAATGAGAATCAGTATGGAATAATTGGCACTGAGGACAACATTACCTATGATTTACTGAGTCGGAACTGACCATAGGTTTTCTTTAATATGAGTTTAGAGTCTGTTGAACTATTTTCTTTCTCCCTTTGCTGTCATTTCAAACTCTGAGACCAATTTACTAAGTAAGAATGCCTTGTTAATCTCTCTGTTCTTCAGAGACGGGCAATGTGCAGTACACCATACAATTGGCAGAAGGGTAGATTTAGAGGTGACACTTTCCAGACACACTTCATTTCAAATGTCAGCACCAAGACACCTATAACAAGGGGTTGGGATATGGTTAGAACAATGGCTCTGGGAATGGATCTTATAGGTGTTTGCTGATTGAATGTTGGATGATTTGTTCTTGTTTCTTCCCAGAATCTGAAACCAAAATGAGTTTCTTTGTGAATTTTAGACATACTGTGGTTCAACTCCACTGACATGGAAGCTTTTATAAGCAATTAGTGTTGTTTTCCAAAGAAAACAGCTGCTTGCAAGGATAGAAGAACTTCTACCCTATTAACAACCACACAGAGAACTAAAGAAGTTACTAGAGTCAATAAAACCCCAGTGTTCAGAGTTCACACACCTCATTTTCAGCAAATAAGTCATCTGTCGTAGGAAGTGAGAGTCAGTGCTACAGTTACAGGCCCTATGGAATTTGACTTATGTACTAGACTTAGACAGACATCACTCTTTTCGGTTATATTCCTGTACTCATTTTTATAGCTAGCACAGCTCCTTTCTACTCAGTCTCATAAAGTATACCTGTACCTATGGCCTCTCAGGTCTTCTGATGAAAACAATAAAAAAAATGGGAAGTTGAGATTGCTTGTCAGACTCATAACAATTTTTATTGGCTACATAGATGACCCTAATCCGTAAGAATTAAGCAGTGTCCTTGGTTAAACCTGCCTTAAATAGGAATCTTTCATGGCTTTGAGCAAACAGGCTAACTTCCCAGTTTTGTTCCTATGTATTCTATCTTTTCAGCCTCCATGTTGGAGATGGGTCACATTCTTCTCAACATTTTTATCACAAAATGATATTACCAAAAAAAAAAAAAAAACAAACAAACAAAAAAGAGAAAAGAATTATATTAACAGGTATATTTTTTGAGCACTGTTATAAAGTTGAGTAAGTCATTGTTTGGTTTTCTCAAAGAATTTAAAATTCAGCTGCAGAGATAAGACCAGTACACATGAAAAATTAGTATGTGAAAAATTTAGTATGTCAAAATGTGAAACATACCTAGCTGGCTGTTGGGTTGGTGGATGAAGAAGGAAGATGAGATCTTTGTGTTTCTTTGTGTCCTAGAAGGGCTGCTTGGGCTTGAATTCTGGACTGGATCCAGGTAGAGGAACAGAAGTGGGAGAACACAGGCAGGAAGAGGGTGGAGGGCATGGGAAAGCAGTCTGTTCATACATGAACAGAAGGTATGATGTTAGATACCCACAAATATGCACCTGGAAGAACATTCAACATCATGATTTACAATTGGTACCAACTTTGGGACACTCAGTGACAAAGTTTAAATCTAGTAATGAAAGCAGCGATACTCTAGAGTTTATTCTTAGAAAAATGGAACCATTGCGTCTGAAGTCTTCCTTTAACAATTAAATGAGACTTGAATGAGATAAACAGGATCATTTAAAGACAACTGTGTGAAGAAATTACAGTCTTCCTTGTTAGGGACACCCCAGGAACAAGGACAAATGAGGACGGGGAGATGGTACTAGGGAAACTAACTACCTATCAAGGTGACTCATAACAGGATGTTAAGTAAACAGTAGAGAGGATTGTTCAGCCAAATTCCATCAAAGAAAATGAATTCTCAGAAATTACTGGAAACATATGTAATTTTAAAATCTACAAAAGCATTTATAAGACAAAGAGTTTGCTATTTAAAGAAATATATATCCTATCTTAAATTTTTTTCATACGATAAGTATAAGACACATTCTTTTTTTGTTTTGAAGAGAATAAAATCTAAAAAAGTATAATAAAACCAATCAAAACAAAATAGTGAAAGTGGTACAGAACTTCAAAACAGCATAACCAACAATGGCTACCATGATATATCTTGTTATCTTCAGACTAGTTGTCCATACCATCAGACATAGTAAAATCAAATAAAACAAAACAGAATAAAACCAATCAAAACAGAACAGTAACATAAAACAATAAATTGTAACAAAAGAAAACAGAACAATATTGAATTTAAAAAACATGACAGAAGGAAATCCCCCATCTTTGCTATACTGAATAATGTTATCCTCCTAATAAATGCTCAGACTACCAACCTTAGTCCTTCAAAGTCAATCAAACAATACAAACAGTTAGTTGTTTTTGTACCTCAGTTGCTATCAACTCAGCCTGTCCTCTGAACCAGCTGGTTGCTTAAGGTGGTGGGGGGCAGTTCTTGATTTTCATCCTGTGCACTATTTGGCTACTGGGAAGGGAGAACTGGCTTCTCTCTTCCTGGGCCCCAAATGGTTTGAGTGGCTTACAGGAAGGGTGAACTGGCTTCTCTCTTCCTGGGACCAATGCAGCTTATGGAAAGGGCGAATTGGCTTCTTCTTGTACTCCTCTGAGACACAGCATGGCTTCTGCTGGCTTGCAGAAAGGGTGAACTGGCTTCTCTCTTCTTGGGCCCCACATAGCTTGCCAAGACACATTCTTTTAGGACACTTGATCCTTATGGTCCTAGAAGGTCAGGCTGTTACAGCCTCATTATCTTGGTTAAGAAAACATAGTCCCATAGGTGTTAATAAATAGTTTTTTCCTCATATTTCTCCTTGAACAGCACAGGTCTATGTTATCACTTACTAAATCCCCAACAACTTCAGTTTTCTTCTAACACATGTCTTTCTCCCTTTATTCACTGTTCCCTCCCTCTTAGTAGGTACAGTGATCACCTGCCCACACTCCCTTTCTTAAGATAGAGAGGGGCCCATGGAATGAGATGGAGATGGTGGCAATATGAGTGTGGGTGAAAATTAATGTTGGATTTTGTTCTTATACCTTTGGAGCATGATCCAAAATCACATCACTCAGGAATAAGGTTTCTTTGCTATTAGAGTCTGTATTTTGGTCATACTGAATTTCTAGATTTCCTGAAGTGCCACACCATCTCTTGCTTTCTGGCCTTTGTTTTTCTCCTACATGCTTTTTGTCTGTTAGACACTTTCTCTCCTTACCTCCTGTGATTGACTCCTTTCCTTCAAGTCTTTGGTGAAAAGCTACTTCCTCTAACTGCCTTTCTGACCCTGAACACTGTTCCCTGTGTACAAGTCTATGTGCTCTGATTTACCTTGCAGTGCACTTGTGGCCCCACTCTGTGATTGCTTGTTCATCTGGATCAGGTGGCTCTCTTCCTGCCCCCACTCACACTTGTGTTTCTAAGCCCAGCTCTGAGGCATTCTAGTCAAGCATTTCTGGAGGGTATAAATGAGTTATCTGCATACAGCTTTCTGTGTTTGAAGTCACAGTGTACACACATTTAATATTCTAAGTATTTGCTGATGTCACTAAAATTTCTCCAGTAAACATAATATTAAATGACTGCTTTATATTTTGTTATCTGGAAATACCATAATAAAGAAATTATTTTAGTACTGGGGCCTGAATCCAGAGCCTTCTCACTGTTTATATTCTCAGCCCTTTTTTAGTTTTTGAGACAGGGTCTTGCTGAGTCACTAAGTTACCCAGGCTGGGCTGGATCTTGCAACCCTCCTTCTTTGGCCTCCCAAAGTACTACCAGGCCCAGCTGGATATACCATAATTTATGAAAGGGGTCAGCAAACCCTTCAGAGAAGGCCTGATAGTAAATATTTTTAGCTTTTGTGACATAGAGTCTCTATTGCTGCTGTACAAATCTGTCAATTCAGATGTGAAAGAGCCTGTGTCAATAAAACTTGATTTACAAAAATAGCCAGGAGGCTGAACTTGGTCCATTTTGCTCTAGTTTGCTGTAGTTTGTCAACCCCGAGTTAAGTAAAAATTCTTCTATTTTTAAAATTTTGATTTTTCCCATTGTTTACTATTACAAATGATGTTGCAATGAATATATTGACTGTTTTTTCCCCTTAAGAATAGATTTCCCAGTGTGTAATTATTGAGCTAAAGAGTATCAGCCCTCTGGAAGCTTTTAATAAACATTTCAAAATTTTTTTCCAATACATATTCCCATCAGTACAATACAGTATGAGAAAGTCTACTTTGTAGCTTTCTTGTAAAAAATACAATAATAGATACTTTCATTTTAAAAATTATTAAATATCTCAAACATGTAGAAAAATATATAAAATAATATAACAGCCTCCTGTACTGTAACCTCTTTCAAGGAATAGATTGATTTGACAGATAACAAAAAGGAATGTGCTGGTTTCTTCTGCAGTGCAGACTTGACCAGCTCGACTCTTGTGTTCATGCTCTGGTACAAGGGTCCTAGGAGTTGCCCACTTTATCAGGTATAGAGACATCTCAGGGCCTCACTAATGTAGCACACTAAGATCTTTCAAAGTAAGGAGATCTAACTGAGATTGGTGATGCACACCTGTAATGTCAGCACTCTGGGGAACTGAGGAAGGAGAATCCCAAATTTAAGTCTAGCTGGGGCAACTTAGTGACTTAGCAAGGCTGTCTCAGGATAAGATAAGATAAGAAGATAAAATAAAAATTTAAGTTCAGCACAAATGCTTTGAGTTTAATCCCCAGTATTACAAAAAAGAATAAAAAGATCTTTAGGATATTTAATGTGTTTGAGGGTAGTCACATATGATTTTTGTTTTGTCAGTAATTCCTCTCCTTAGAAGTGTGTGTTTTATTTATTATCCAGTTAATTCAGTGAGAGAGAGAGAGAGAGAGAGAGAGAGAGAGAGAGATTGAAGACAGACAGACAGAGACAGGCAGACAGGCAGACAGGCAGACAGGCAAGTCTGTCAAAAAGCTGGTGGAGGTTGGTCACCTTAGGTGGAATTGGTGTTAGTAGTTAGCAGTCTTCTGATGGTATTCACCCAAGTTTCCCAAGGCCATTATAGACTTTTCATTTTCTGAAATTTTGTGATCCAGTCATGAGCACAGGGAAGATAAAGGTCAATGTCAGCAGACTCCGGAAGGACAAATGTGTTCGCTTACCGCAGTTCTGTTTTTCTTTTTGATTCACACACACACACACACACACACACACACAAATGCATGCATGCGCACACACACACACACACACACATTCATCTTGAATATATATAGTATTTTAATATAAATATGAATATATAGTATTTAAAAAAAATTTTTTTTTGCAGAAATCAGGGCTCCTTTTTGTTTCTTTGTTTAAATTCTTAAAGAAAAATTTATAGTATTCTTTTACTGTGACCAGAAAGGTGGCTTATACATTTTCTGGTTTTTGATGTTTAAGGAAGTTTCCTCTAGTATCCATTATTTGATAGATATTTTTGTGAATTTTTTTTTATTAATGCTTCATTTACTTTTGAATATAGTGTACTCTATGGAGGGCTCAAAGTTTAGTATGTATATACTAAATGATTCTAATTATTTGCTTCTCTATGTATTTTTTATTATTGATTCGATTTGTTAAAGATGAAACTAGTGTGATAAAATTTTCTATTACGATTGTATTTGTCTGGTGAACTCTACCTGTTGATGTATTTAGATGTTTTTCAAAAGTTTTGGGCTTATTATTGTTTACTGTAAAAATTTCTCTTTCAACATTTCTTTACATTAACATCAACAGCATAATTATATTTACAGAAATTTAGGTATAACTTGAAACTGTTTTTATGTTTGACAGAAAAAAATCTCAAGATTTAAAAGATCCCCTTTTTAAGTCTTTAATTTTGATTCAGTTAAAGTACATCTCAGAGAAATGGTTTTGTTTGTTCCATCTACACTTCCCTGTCTCTCCTGCTGTGATCCCACTGCCTCTGGGGTGCCAGCCTGGGACTCACTAGGGACCGTGATAGAAATGCAGATTCTCAGGCTGCACCCCAGCAGTACTGAATTACAAACTCTGGGGGTGGACTCAGTCATCTATTTTACAGGTTCTCTAAGTAATTCTGTTATATGCTTATTTTGCTTTGATTTTTTGCAAGAAACTTCTACCTGTTTCCTCACATTTTGTTTTTACTTGGTCACAGGCATGTATGGATGGCTGCTAAGGAATAATTTTGTTTCATTTTTTCAAAAAAGGAACACTAATTTTGTTCATGTATTGCTAAGAATATCTGAATTTCCTTTGTCAGTAACTTCTGTACACTTATGTATGTGTGTCAATACTAACCCATGAAGTATATAACGGAGAAATATGAGTAGTTTAAGAGAAAGTTTCCTTATCTCCTAAAGAAGGACACAAGCATTGTGGCAGTTACTTTGTATCTGGAATGGGAAAGAAAAAGAGGTTTAAAGCAAAGTCTAATCATAGCCCTGACATCCCTGTGCTGGTAACCAACTGGGAAAAATGCCCCCAGATTTTGTGTTATGAAAGATAATAAACCCTGGCAATAGCCTACTGAATTGGGAATATGGTCATTTGTATCAGAAACTAGATCTTAATTCAGTCAAATTTATATAACCCACAAGCCACTCGACAACCTTATTTTTATAAAATGCAAATCGCAATGGGGAGATGGCGTCATAGAAAGTACTAAGATCCTTTCTTTGCATCTAAACAATATTTGTACTGGCAGACTTCCTGTAATATAATCATCTTGGAACTCTGGAGTCTATTGAAGTCTTACAACTTTCAGGGGAAGGCTTGGATGGAAAACTGCATTAATTTTGGTCATTTTCAGCTCTAAGGTTGTCAGTTACTACCCATGATCCCCTGGTAGTCAGCCATGTAGAGCAGTTTGAACACAATTCTGGGAACCAAGGTTGGCAAAAGTGACTCTTGTCCTACAAATATCATAGATTATGGTCTGATTATTGATTTCTCTTTCTGATCATGGAGGTGCAGAAAATGAGGTAGACAGCTATTGTTCAGCCTACTTGTCATAAGTACGTACTTATAGCTGAAATGAGTTTTGGAGGATTTAAAACATTGGTTCCTTTTTCCCTTTTAGCTTTTCCTTTCCTCTTTTTGGGAGCTAGACATTAAGGACCAGGAAATTCAAAAACAAATGCATGTATGAAGGGTAATTAGAAAGTGATTTTGAGTTGTCCTGCGACTCAGCACAACCCACCAGGGGAATGCCCGGCCAGCCTCACAGGACACAGAGGTACTGAGCCCAGCCCAGCCCAGGTCTCCAGAGCTGCTCATCAGGAACTGGCCAGCATAGCTGCAGGGCCTTGGAGAGCTTGGGCTCTGCCCAACAGAGCACAGGGCATGAGCTCCATTGTTCAGTGGAGCAGTCAGCGCAGCGGGTCCTAGAGGTTGCAGGCCCACCCAGCCAGGAGCAAGGCCCAGGCACTGTAGGCCTGGGACTCGCCCAGGCTCGCCTGGCACTCCAGAGGCTCTGAACTCCTTGCAGCCAGACTCAGGGTCTGGGTGGCGCCACACTCAAGGGTATGCTCTGGCTAGCTGCCTGGGTCCGGGAGGTCTCGGCCCCCATCCAGTAAGGTGGAGGCTTCAGCAGCACACTCCAGGAGTGTGCCCTCACTAGCTGCACACAGGAACCAGCTCTACCTGGTCCCGTGACTCAGCGCGACCCACCAGGGGAATGCTCAGTCAGCCTTGCAGGACACAGAGCCACACAGGTCCCAGAAGAAAATGACAAAACAAAAGACCAAGAGGCAGTCTCAATTCCCTAGCCCACTGAGAACAAACCCAAGAGACACTCAAATGGAAGACACTGGGAGTCACAAAACTGAACTTTCTGAAATGATAGAAAATGCAGTAAAGAAACAGCTCAATGAAGCTACAGAGAAACTCAAATCAAAATAATCTCTCAGCTAAAAAATGAAATGACAATCATTACCAAAGAAATGTTGTGTGTATCTACAGAAGAGCAGGTAAAAAAATAGAAGAACTTAAGAAAATGATGGAAACTTCAAATGAACAATATAAGACAAAAACAGAATGTATGAAACAGTTGCAAAGGGAAATGCAGGAAATGTAAAATTCCATGGAAAGCTTGAAAAACTGCTTGAATGAAGCTGAAGATAGAATCTCAGATCTTAAAGACAACATGGAAGCTTATGGCCATGAAAGAAAACATCTCTTAGAAATAGTAAGGAACCAAGAAGCAACTCAACAGCTGCAAGATGATGCCAAGAGAAATAACATAAGATTAATAGGCATAAATGAAAAAGCAGGGGACAATACTAATGACCTGTGAAGACTATTCACAGAAATAATAGCAGAAAACTTTCCAACCATGGGAAGAGAATTTGAAATACAGGTAACTGAGGCATACAGAATCCCAATTAAGCATAACCAAAATAAATCTTCATCCAGACAAATAATAAGGGCATCAGAAATACAGCACAAGAACAAAATACTAAAAGCTGCCAGAGAAAAGAAACAGATCACCTATGAAGGAAAGCCTATCAGAATAATGGCAGACTTCTCAACACAAACCTTTAAGTTCAGAAGTGCTTGGACTGAAGTATTTCAAATCCTGAAAGAAAACAACTTTCAACCCAGATTGATGTACCCTGCAAAACCATCTTTAAAAATTGATGGAGAAATAAGATACTTTCATGACAAAGTATAAGTGAAGAAATTTATGGCCACAAACCAACACTACAAAGAGTACTGAAAGACACTATAGAAAGAGACAAAGATATCTACAATATAAACAACAACAAAAAAAGAAAATCACTAAGCAGGGCAAATAATTAAACAGAAAATGTAGAAAACCAACAACAGAAAGATATCATGACAGGGATGAGTCAGTGCATATCAGTTATATCAATCAGTGTAAATGGTCTCAACTCACCAATAAAAAGAAACAGACTAGCAGAGTGGGTTAAGAAACAAAACCCAACAATATGCTGTGTACAAGAAATGCACTTCACTCAAAAGGAAATTCACAGACTAAAAGGCTGGAAAACAATACTCCATGCAACAGGAACCCAGAAAAAAAGCAGGGGTAGCTATTATGTTTGCAGACAATGTGAGCTTCAAACCAAGAATGATCAAAAGAGATAAAGAAGGTCACTACATACTTGTTAGGGGAAAACTTGAAGAGGAAGAGATTACAATCATAAATATATATGCACTGAATATGGGAGGACCCAACTATGTAAGACAATTCTTAATAGACATGACAAACCAAATAAACAATAATACAATTATAACAGGGGATCTTAATACCCCACTGTCACAGAGAGACATATCAACCAAACAAAAAATCAGCGAAGAAATAATAGAACTGAATCAAACTTGTGAACAAATGGACCTAGTACATGTGTACTGAGTATTCCACCCATCAACATCAGAATGAACATTCTTCTCAGCTGCACATGGATCATTCTCTAAAATAGATCATATTCTGGTCCATAAAACATGCTAAAGTAAATGCAAACAAACTGAAATAATTCCATGCATATTTTCTGA